>MU795562.1:0-17448 GCA_027886305.1 Lentinula aff. lateritia
CTACGATACTAATATAACTCTGTCATTATCTTGGGACCAGTCTGTCCACGCTGCGATCAGTTGCTCCGCCTCTACCGCCTGCTCCGTTGCTCCGCCTCTACCGCCTGCTCCGTTGCTCCGCTCTGCTGCTTGCCCCGTTGCTCCGCTTAGTCACTCCGTCTCTGACGCTTTGTGACACTAACGGCGTAATGGCAGTGTTGTTAATAGCTTCACTACTGTCCCACCACAGCTTCCACACTTCGGTACTGAATGGCCCTGGCATGGCTTTACGGTATGATCTTAACAGTATAATTAAACTCAATCTGTTAACGTTGTACTGACCTATCATTTCATGCCTCCAAGAACTTGAGCTCAATCTATAGCTAACTCTGAAGAAAACACTTTCTTCACCACAGCCCAATCTTTTGCCCCTTTCTCCAAATCCATTGCTGCTATTGGTCAACCACATTGCCATAATCATGGTTTTGGTCCGGCTACAGTCCCTACTACATCAATTCTTCCTGAAGCCATCGAAGAAAATCAACAATTCGAGTACAGTACCCTTTACACAGGTGATGGACAACCTGTTCAAGTTCTGACCCCTCATTGTGGACAACCCCCTGTGGTCACCCCGGCTCAGGGCCATTCCATCACTCAAATTGAATCTCCTATCCTCCAACCCATAGCTTGCCGTACGGGAAAACAACCCCAATGTCATGCCCAATCTCAGTCTCCTCGTGACCTGCCTCCTCATTTCGATTTGGACACTGGTGATTATGATGAAGAAAATCCTCCAGTCGACCCTGAATTGGGCACCGACATTGACAACCTGGAAAACCAAGACCTGGATGACAACTCCGGCAATTTACTGCAAGGTGGGCCGGGTGGCCCCAGTGGACCTGGTGGACTTGGTGGACCTCATACCCCTATCTCTCCTGACCCCCCAACAAGTGACGTGCTATGTGTAAGACCTGGGTCAGAATTGGTCTTAAGGTTGGGTTTGGTATGAGGAGTTTACATTGTAGCATGCTAGAAGCAAGCTGGAGCTCGAAGGGAGCTACGGGAACCGCGACCAAGGACAGGAATGACCAAGTAGTAGTTCGAAATGAGAGAAGTGACCCTTGAAGGGGTTTCTGGAAGGTCCAGGGAGGTCCCTAGGACATTAATGGGGGAAGGTGGAGGTAATAACTATTAGACGTAAGAGTGTTGCATAGTATGTATTGTACTAGCTAGGCACATCAGTGTAGGATTGTTGTAGGACGTAGTGGATGTGGGTCTCAAGCGCGAGAGCTCCTGATGGAGTACAAGCCCGGGAAGTGGGGGTAGCAGCTGGCGTCCTTGAATGGTGGAGGTATTAACGGAGAAGCGACGCATAGTTTGACATTACCTAGGTCAATGTCCAAGAGCTCGTGGAGCAATTAGGGAGCTTGAGGAGGGGGAGGTTGGCTCACCAAAACGATAGACGTTGGGGAGCTTTAGTGTTGGTCAAGGGAGCTTGAAGACTCACTCAGATTGCTTAGACGTGGAGTAAAAGTGTTTATTGGATCATTTAGATGATCATAGGAGATGAGAGACAAGAGTGGAGAAACTGAGATAAAGAAACAGAGAGTAAAGAGAAATCCGTATGGTTAGCAGGTACAAAGGGACAGGGACTGGACCTATGTAAAGGGTGTGTGTTCAAAATATACCAAGCTAGCGTTTGGGACTATACGGGACTGCTTAAATAGGTACGGGGAAGTTAACAAGGGAGCATCGGGGGATCTGGTATGTGTGAGGTAAATGATCGAGATTAGGGACTAATGGGGGCTGCTGCGGTGGACGGGTTCTATGGAAGGAGTTAAGTACGAGTATGATTGTATCATGGGAATCCTGAGAGATAGGGTGCATTGTCAAGACTGGGCTGAGGCGGGGGAGCTTATGGAGGAGGTATCTGGAAGGTCCCATGATGAATTAGGCAGTCCCGTAATGAGTCAGAATGATGAGGGGGTTCTATGAGGGGGTTCTCCAAGGTTGGGTAGGGGTAGGGTAGGTCGGGTCAGGGCATGACACTATGTTGGAATTCTTATCTGGCTTTAAGGGTTTGATTGAAACCCTTGGTACCATTTTCGCCGTGCTCAACCAACCCTCATACAGCTCTGTCTAAGAGCAAGGTGAAAGAGCTCGAGGTATTCGATGGTTTGAACCCCCGAAAGCTGAAAACATTCTTTGTCAACCTTGCCCTGGTCTTCAATAACCGCCCCTAGTACTTCACTGTCATGCCTTGCTTCCCTGGACTTTTTTCTTTCCTTTCCAGACCTCCAGTTCATCACTTATATGTGTTTTCAATATTCTATGCACCATCCTTACAATCTTCACAATACATATTACCTGTCACTCCAGTAGCCACATGACATATGTACCTGACAGCCTCATGTACAGTATATAGGCTGGGGACTCCCCTCGGAGCTCCCCAGTGTGTTATTGTCAAATCTTACCTGGAAAATCTTCCTACCTGGCTTGCTCCCTCTTAGTACAGTCTACTAGTACTTGCTAACAGGGCCTGACACATCTCAACTGTCATATATTTCCTCATTATCTGTTTCCTTTATCTCTGTCTCACCTCAACTCCATTTCTGCTCTCTGTTTCCCATCTCTGGCCTCTTTCTGTCAATCCTCATATTGTCTATGCCTCTCCTTCGACTCACCATCTATGTCGAGGCTCTACAATTCATCCTTCATCCTTTGGAATTTCCCATTGGGTTCCCAATTCCGCTTCATTGCTTCCTAGGTTCTCCATAGCTCTCCACTTGTATCAGCTACACCTCCCTTCCACATCAAGGCAGTGGTTACATGTTACATTCTACACCTCCAGGACCTTCCATTAGGTCTACCCAAGCTCCACAACTACCTCTGGTTAGGCTCCCCTCACCAGTACTGGCACTCCCCATACCTCCTCATACGGCCTAGGCAGCTACCACATTTGCTTAGGCCCAGTCTGGGTAAGACCAGAGCAGGCCTTCTGTGCCAGGGCTTCACATTCACCAATCAGCAAAAGGTTAACTACACTCTATCCTACCTCAGTGGATCAGCCAAAGAGTGGTTTGTCCCTGATATTCTTGACCCAGATCTCGACTTGCTGCTGGTGTGGACCTCTTCCTTCAAAGCCCTTGTAAAAGAGCTTCAGGATAATTTTGGCATTTATGACGTGCAAGGCGAAACTGAAGATTCTCTCGGTAACCTGAAGATGAAGGAAACTGAAAACATCTGAAAGTACAACATTCAGTTTAACACTCTGGCTGCCAGTACTAACTGGGATTCTGCTGCTCTGAAATAGGCTTATGGATGAGGTTTGGCAGAATGTATTAAGAACAAAATGACCCGTCTTCCCGAACTGGCGACAGTTACTGATTACCACCAAGAAGTCCTTCAAATTGATAATCATTATTGGAAATGGGAAGAAACCAAGAAACGTGAGGCTGGTAAGCCTTTTATGGCGTGGAACCCAAAGAAGCACCTTGCTTTCAATCATCTCGGAGCTGATGGGAAGGTTCTCCCCTCCAAGAGGGAAAGAAGGATGAAGAACAATCTTTGTCTCTTCTGCAGCGGTAAGCATCAGATTGCTGACTGTAAAAAGCATAAGGCTCGGGAATCAAAGGGCCATGTGGCCGAGGTTGAAGAAACCCCCAACACAACTTCTATAGTTGTAGAAGAGGAATTGGAAAACTAGTCTGCAGCTTTTGTTCCCTGGTATGAAACGGGAGCTGCCTTGATCAGGTTCGTACCTCACCTGGGGAATTATACCTCAACGTGTCCGCTCTTTCTTCTATTGAATGATCTCTTGTAATATCATTAACTACTGAATTCTCATTGTCCAATTTGGCCACACCGGCCGAACCTATTTCTGCTCTTTTCAAAATTTCTACTCTTGTTGATTCTGGTTCTACTGACTCTTTCATTGATACTCATTTTGTTTCACAAAATTCCATTCCTACGACCAAATTTCCTCCTGTCAATCTTTGATTATTTAATGGTTCATTATCGTCTAAACTCATTACCTGTCATGCCACGACCATGTTCCTGAGTCACATTATTAACCTGGCAGACCTCCTCGATGGTCCCCACTACCCAGAATCCACCTGCTGAACCCCCCAGGACCTCCTTAAGTGATGTCCTCCCCTACACATAAATCCACAGTAACCGGGAAGCTCCCCCAGCACTTGAGGAGCTCCCACAGTCTTCTAGAATCTGACACCACCAATTACCCCTTTCATCTACAGATCGGATCAAGGTACCATACGTACAAACCACCAGACGTCCAATGTTCCCTTGTTAACTTCCCTGTACCTATTTCAGTAGCTCTGTAACGTCCGGAAGCCCAGCTTGGTATATTTTGAACACACCCTTTACATAGGTCCAGTCCCTGTCCATTTGTATCTGCTACCTATACAGAACTTCCTTTACTCTCTGTTTCTTTATCTCAGTCTCTCTACTCCTATCTCTCATCTCAACAATTGCCTACAGGATCCAATACATGCCTTTACCTCACGTTTAAGCATCATGAGTTCCCAACCTCCCTCGACTAATCCTAGAGCTCCCCAACAACGTCCATCATTTTGGTGAGCCAACCTCCCCAACATCTTGTTAAGCTCCCTACTTGTTCTACAAGTCTCGGGACCTCCATCTTAGGGAACGTCGAAGCTCCCTACAACATCCCCTCACATATTGCTTCTCTGTTACCACCTCCATCATTAGGGAATACCAACCAATATCAACTCTCACCCCGGGACCTCCTTCCCGGGTCTCCACTTCTATCTAGGAGTTCCTACTCCTACAACCTACACCTCTTAAGGTAGAGCTCAAGCAAGATCTGCACATGTCAGGTGACTGTGACCCACTGCTATTTTGATTGACAAAATATTAATAGCAGTCTCATAGTTCTGCCTTCTCGAAATCAGTTTGTGCAGAAAGTTTTGGGTCCCTTCAGCAGAACTTTCCTTGGGAGCCAATTTTCTGTATATGTCAACAAACGGCTGCTATTAATTTTTGAAGGTCATGCCACGCCGGTCAGGTGATGTGTGCGGAAATTGCTTGAGCTCTACCTTACAAGCTCTTAAGGCTCTATGTTGACTTTCTCAGCTTCCAGGACCTACAACGTGTAACTCTCACAACGTCCTAGCTATTGAGGCTGTTAACGTACTTCAATTACCATCCTAGGGACCGCCCTGGACCTCTCAGGAACCTCCCCAAGGGTCACTGCTTACACTTCAGTACTACTACTAGGTCATTCCAGTCCTCGGTCGCAGTTCCTGTAGCTCCCTTCAAGCTCCAGCTTGCTCCTAGCACGCTACAACATAAAGAACCCATACCAAACCTATCCCTAAGACCAACTCCGACCCAGGTCTTACATTATACCAAGCTCTCCTGTCACCAATTGGACTCATCGCGACGCAATGTCTGCGACGTCAACGGAACAACCTTCCAGTTCCAAATCAGAATCAAGAAAAGAAAAGGGTGCCTTATCTTGTGGAAACATGACACTAGCTCAAAAATCAAACCAAACCACCAGTTCTACTGCCATTATGGTGGTAGCTGGTCAACGTCTGACATCCATCCCAGAACAGTCATTTGGGGACAAACCCTCTAACGACATAAGGACCCCCGAAGGATGTCAACCTGTGGTTTGGGAACCTCCTCCAGTGGATCCGGGATCCACTGGAACGGCTATGGGGCCGCCTCAACAGAGTTATGCTTCCATGGGGTATGCTCAACCTGCCAGTAGTCCGGTGGGAGGTTTCAACTACTCTCCCACTTGGGGAATGAGAGGACCTCCCCCTGGGCCAATACCACAGTTGGACATGGAATCAGCTTTGAATGCAGAAGGAAGAGTTAGCAGTCAAGTAGCTGCTATAAAAAAACTACAAGGGGAGGAGACAGATTCCCTTACAGCTCGACAGAAGGAAAAACTTCCGGAGAGGGGGTTATCACCTGCTGTATCTGAACATCCCTGGATGTCATTGAGGAAGTTACCAACTCCTCCCGCACAGTCCCTTAATCCTCCACCGAGACGAGGAAGCTCCTTTTCTAGTCTCCTTAGGAGTCCTGCAGTGAATACACCCAACTGGGAGCGTACTCATGCAATACATCATAGTCAGACCAACTTCCCTGTGCAACCATTATTGGAGATGACCTTACGAATGGAAGACTTTATTAGAATCCAGGAGTGCACCCCAAAGGATGTCGCGGCTGTAATATGTGAGGTTCTGGAGTCAATGGGAATGGAAATATTGGGGAACAGACTCAAATTCTCAGACCTACAGGTACAGTTCCTAGCAGTGGGAGCTCAGCTGGAGATAGATCTCCCTGAAAAAGCTAAACAATGGCTGATGACTCCAGTGAACCAATCAGACTTCCTATGGCTATACAATGTTCTATTGGACCCTGAGTGGATACTAGAACTATTGGAAGTAGAGGCTCATTACAGACAATCATTCAGAAATTCTAGGGGAATACGTTCCCTACTACCTCAAACCCATGGAAGAGAAAGGGAGGTCTGTACTGAGGCCAGTTTACACATACTGTACCGAGCAACAAACTACAGGTCAGCAGCCATGCAATTCGAACCCCCCCCCCATCAAGAGTCAATATCCTGAGCTACCATGCCATCCAAACACTTCAAAATGCGAACCTAGCGGTGGCAGCAGCTAAAATCGATAAGGAAGGCAACGGGGATGCAAATTTAATTGCTGCAAAAAATCACAGATGCAGAAGATACACCACTGTGCAACTCCTCATGCTAGTGGAATCAATGCCAGATCAGGATAGTCTGGTCCGGATTCACAGTGGACAAATGGTGTACATGTACACGCCCATGAGGCATATGCACCAACTTCTGGTAAGGTGTGAGGAATCCAGCACAATGCTGTGTTCCCAGGAAACTTGACACTGGACCCTACCAGTGGAATCAGACACTCTGATGTTGTCAGAGGAACTTTCCAGATCGAATCTAGAAAGGGCCTTGGAGTTCCATCATAGATTGGTCACTGATAATTGGGAGACCTCATATATGGTTCAATGCAAACCAGAAAGTATAGCAGGGGTGTCCCAGGAGCAATTAGACCAGAAGAGGGAGCTCCTCGGTTCTGATGATCGCTTCACTGCACAGAAACATTCATTGCCCAGGAGTACCAAGGTTCCTGAATTCAACAAATCAGGTAATACGGCCACAAGGAGATCTTAGTTGTGCTCTGGGACCTCCCCCACTGTGCATGCCCTGGCTCATAATCCAATGCCTCCCTCCAGAGTTAACCTGCAGATGAAGCAGGTAACGCCAGTCTCTTTGCAGCAATATCAGTTCAGCAAGGTAATAATGGACAGTGCACAACATTCATCACGGATCTCCAGACACAATCTGACAGCTTGATTGGTTCCCAACCCTGTACACATTCCTCCGAGATTAAGCAATCCATCAGTCATACCCTATCAAGGGTCAGTATTGATGCAGTCTCAAGCAGTGGGAGCAGAGAAGCAAAGGGGTTCGACCAACAAGGAATGTTCGCAGCCTATGGGGGAGCGGTACCTCCATAGGGAGCTCCTTTTGGAACTCCCTTTGTGACTGGAGCACAGGTGAACCGACCTGGCATGGTTGTCGACTCGGCATGCTCTCAGGAGTTAGCAATAATGATCCAGCAGCAGGCCCGAGTCATTGAGATGCTCCAGGAGCAGCTCCGTGAGGCAAGGAGAGAGTCTGCAGTGGAGGGGATACTGACCGGTAAACTGGTCTCCAAAACAGGAAACATGGCAGGAGTGCCCCTAGTAAGGGTAGGTGGTACCAGGGGAGGTCCATCTCCCGTAGTTCCACAGCCAAGGAGCTGGCAAGCTATGGAACCAATTTCCTTTACTAGATGTACCCCTGCAGAAGTTCTGGCAGGGGACCCTCATGACGGACAAGCAGCCCCAATACCTGCCACCCTGAGTATGGACAGGCAATGGATTCAGGAATAGGGGGCTTGCATCCAAAGAGCAGAACAAGGAGAGTACATGAGACCGGAGGGAGGAATGTATGCATCGGAAGATGGGGGACTTACTGCGAGGGGGGGAGGAAAGGGAGGTCCAAACTTCCCTGATAGAGCACCTCCCCCACACTATTCAAATCACTCGAGAGATTGGGAAAGACTTCCGAGCCGGGGAGGGCGGGATCAATGGGGACAGATAGGAGGGAGCGGAGGAGGCTCCTCCTCCTCCTCCACTGCCACCCTCAGGAGGGCCGGATGATAATGGTTCTGATGGTTCCAACAAAGGGGAACACACCCAGTCAGGCAGGAACAGTAGCAGGTTTATCGAGGACAGGGGGGAGCTTCCCACTAGGGCTCCTGAAGTACCTCCAACTCGCTATGATCCTGACCAACCCTGGTATTACGATCCCAGGCAAGGGTGGCATCAGAAGGCAGCTCCGAGACCCTCCAATGAAGAATGGAGTACATGAGAAAGCAACGAGGAGAAGAGCCAAATTACTATCGAGTCAAAACTTGATGTAGGGAAGATTGAAAGTTTTGCAGGTGATGATCGTTTTGCATGAAAGACATGGGTACTCAGTTCAGAAAGGATGTTTGGGGTACGTCCTACCATATACGCTCAGGAAAAGGACAAATGTGCCTTGGCAGTGAGCCACCTCACTGGGGCAGCCCTCTCCCACTTTGATACATTGAACCAACAATGGATGAGGGGAGAGTATACCTGTCTCAAGGATTGGAGAAAATTTAAACAGGAGTTTGGGTCCAAATTCAGACCTATTGACAAAGCGGACGAGGCAAGGAGGAGGCTGGCTTGGATGAAGCAGATGCCCAAGGAGAGCTTCACAAATTTCCTGATCTATTTCAATGAATATGCCCCGTTGACTGGGTTCAATGATGTACCTCAAGAAAGGGGTAGCTCCCTGGCTCCCTGGCTCCCACTACAAGTTGTAACTGGATGGGAAGAACCTCAATCGTACCATGAATGGACCCGAGTGCTCACGAAGTTGGATGGAGCTGTACATGCGCAAGCGGAGAGTTTGAGGAACCTCCACAGCGAAAAGACACTGCAAGGATGGCTAAGCCACTTCCCGGGATTGGAATTAGCACCTGAGGCTCCTTACAAGTTCCCCTTGCATAGGAAGCGGGACCCAGCTGACGTTTGGACCTCCAAACCAAAACCATCAATGACAGGGAGGTTTCAAAACAGGTCCAATTGGGAAGAGGGTCAACAAAGGGCTTCTGCAGCTTGGGGGGGTGAGGAGAGCTACGAGGACGGAAGCCGAGAGGAAGAGGAAGACTGCTGCCACTGTAGAGACGGAGGAGAATGGACTGAAGCAGTCCTACGAGCAGGAGTCACTGATACAGGGAGGAAATGGACCCCTGAAGAAAGAGCGGAGAAGTGGAGAAGACAAAGACAGGAACTCTGCATGCGTTGTGGACAAAAGGAGCATTGGGCAAAAGACTGCCAACACCCCAAATTGTTGGGGCGCCCTAAGGAGGCTCCAGGAAGCTCAGAAAGAGCTTCCAAAGCCGATTCAACTCGAGATAGAGGAGTGACTAACCAGGTAGGAGGTCGCAAGGACGATTCAACTAGTCCTTTAGAATGAATTCATGCCAGAATCGTAGTGGAGGAAAGGAAAGGAATGGACAACATCTGGAACATCCACATCCTCAAATCACCAAAAGAAGGTGAATAAGAACTGCTGAACGAGGCAGGAAATGGGAAGGGGGCTTCGAGGTAGATCATGGCAAACTATGAAGCCCTGCAACACCTTCACCTACCACATTAAGAGCTGCACTTGTGGGGAGTCAGCCAGCTCATCTCACCTCCAGATCCTATAACTTCTTCATTGTCCTGACATGCTTTTCCTTCTCCGACCTCAGCGAGGACAAAGAATATGCCACCCTGGTGAATAGTGGAGCTACCAGATGCTTCATAGACAAAATCATCACTATGCGACACCCTGAAAATCTTGTTGCCTTAACAAACAGCATCCCTCTGGAGCTGTTTGATGGCCAACCTACCTCTGCAGGCTTAATAACCCAAACCTACCCAAACCTACCCCGGCCAGATTAGCTTTGTGGATGGAACAATCCACAAGGTCGAGTTCCTGGTAACTCGCCTACACCCCACGGCTCCAATTGTGCTAGGATTACTGTGACTACGCATGCACCATCCAGTAATTCACTGGAAGGAACTTTGTCTGACGTTTCAGGACTGAAATGTCCGGATCTTGGCAGCCCTCGCTTCAGAAATTGTCCAACCAGGAGCCGAGGGAGGTACTGAGGAGCTAGAAAGGGGGGTAAACAACGAAAAAATACATGAAGAAGCTCCCCACACACCAAAGGGAACATTTACCCAAGGCAAAGAAGCTCCTCAGCAATCTCCTGAAGCTCCAAGGATGAAGGCAAAGCTAGAGGAAGTGGTGGATGAGGAATACGAGACGAGACAACCGGGTCCACATGAGTTATTTCCCTCAGACAAAAACCTGGGGCCAGACAACCCAATCCTCATGGGAATTAATGGATGGCTAGCATTCGCAAGTGAGAGTACAGAACAGGAGGCGGAAGAAATTCTCGAGGCCGGACAATCTACCATGGAGACGGTAACCCCGCAACCAGCAAAGGACTTGGAGGAGGCCTACCAAAAGTGGAAGAGTAGCTGTAGGGAATGGTCCGCCTCCTGGCCAGGAGCTAAGCAGAAAGTCAGATGGAGAAAGAAGAGGAGGGAACATGGACCTTACCCCGGCCTCCCCACCTTAGACATTGAAAGCCTCAACATACCCAAGATTCCGTCGAGGTCTGGTCTAACTCCAAAAGGTTCAATAAGGCGTAACAATTTCCGAAGGAAACAGCTCATAGCGGGTACCCATGTGGTGGAATGAAAATTGGATCATACGAGTCCAAACAGCCGAGTCCACACGAGCAATTCCCCTCAGACAGAAATCTGGGGCCAGATGACCCAATCCTCATGGGAATTAATGAATGGCGAGCTATCACAAATGAAAGTGCAGAACAGGAAGTGGAGGAAATCCTCGAGGCGGGACAATCTGCCATGGAGGTGACAACCCCGCAACCAGCGAAGGAATCGGAGGAGGCCTATCAAAAGTGCAAGAGTAGAGGCATGGAACGACCCTCCTCCTGGCCCGGAGCTAAGCAAAAGGTAAGGTGGAGGAAGAAGAGGAGGGAACACGGACCTTACCCCAACCTCCCCACCCTAGACATCGAAAGCCTGAACATACGCAAGATTCCGTCAAGGTCCGGTCTAACTCCCAAAGGGTCAATAAGGCATAATAATTTCCAAAGGAAACAGTTCATAGCGGGTATCCATGTGGTGGAATGAAAATTGGACCCCAATATAAAAGGAAAGCCCATTAGCTTAGTAGGAGCTGCTGGAATGGATCACCTACTGAGGGAGGGAACTCCAGCATATTTCCTCCACATATCACCCACGAAGGAGGAGTTCTCTAACGAATTGATGCTCCAAGCAAGTGACAGCAGTCCCCCAAGGGAGGTTAAACAACCAAAAGATCCTGAAAGTGAGGACCCTAATACAAAACAAGGGGAGGCTGACAAGGAAGGGGAGGAAGAGGCTTCAAAGTGCCAGGAGACGGAGGAGCTGAAGAAATCCATCCCCGCTCAATACCAGGATTATCTGGACGTATTCTCACCATATGAAGCGAGAACATTGCCTCCAGACTGACCTTATGATATCAAAATCAAAACAGAAGGGGACTTGGTACCTTCTATAGGGAAGCTCTACAATATGTCAGAGAATAAGCTGAAATCTCTTAAGGAGTATATCAACGAGATGCTGGGGAAAGGGTTCATACAATCTTCCAGCTCCCCCGCGGGAGCTCCCGTCTTGTTTGCCAAGAAGAAGGATGGTACCCTACGGCTCTGCATAGACTATTGAGCTCTGAACAAGATCACGAAGAAGAATAGGTACCCCCTTCCACTGATAGGTATCTTAGTGGATCAACTGTGCAAGGCAAAGATCTTCACAAAGATCGATCTCCGCACAGGATACAACATCAGGGTAGCCCAGGAACATGAGTGGAAGACTGCATTCCGAACTCGGTATGGGTCATTTGAGGACCTGGTAATGCCCTTTGGGCTCACAAATGCTCCCTCCGCATTTCAATTCTTTATGAATGAGATCTTCCATGATATGGTGGACGTTCGCATGGTGATCTACCTGGACAACATACTGATCTACTTGGATGATGAAGCTTACCATGTGGAACATGTCAGGAAGGTCCTTGGATGGCTATGAGCCAATCACCTCCATGCAAAACTGGAGAAATGCGCGTTCCACATTGACACTGTCGAATACTTAGGGGTGATTATATCACCATTGGAAGTATCCATGGATCCGGAAAGGTAATAGACTGGCCAAAGCCAAGAACAGTGAAGGAGCTCCAGGTGTTCCTTGGATTTGCAAACTTCTACAGGAGGTTCATAGACAACTACTTGGGAATTACCAAGGTTTTCACAAAGCTCCTCCGGAAGGACTCAGTATAGAACTGGACTTCACAGTGTAGTAGTGCTTTCGAGCTCCTGAAAATGGTGTTTTCCGAGGCTCCAGGACTAGGGCACTACAGCCCAGAACTACCGGTGATCCTAGGATGCAACACATCTGACTTGGCTATTGCAGGAATCCTCTCCCAGCTAGATCCAGAAACAGGGGAGATACATCCCATTGCCTTTCATGCACGTTCTGTGATCTCCGCAGAGCTGAACTACGATATCTATGATAAGGAGCTCCTAGTCATTGTGGACTGCTTTAAACAATGGAGGGCATATTGCGAAGGGTCCTGACACTAGATCCAGGTGTACTCAGACCACAACAACCTCCAGTATTTCCCACCACGAAACAGCTGACAGCGCGACAAGCTCGGTGGGCAGAGCTCCTTTCAGGCTATGATTTCATCATCAATTATTGGCCAGGGAGGTTGGGGGCCAAACCAGACGCACTCACAAGGAGATCAGACATGTACCTGAAGAAGGAAGTCCAAAGGGACCAGGTCCTATTGGGAAGGGAAAGGGTACTCATACCTCCAGAACATCTGAATGCTACCATCCTCATGAACAAGGATTCACTGGTAAATTGAGTAAGGGAAGCCCCCAAGGACACTGTGATGATTGAGGTGCTGAGGAGAATTGCATGCGACGAGGAGGAGTCACTGATATGGGAGAATGAGATGCTAAAAAAGGGGGGGTCATATATACATCCCAGATACAGGAACCCTATGAAGGGAGGTCCTCCAGTTGTAACACAATCACAAACTGAGGGGACACCCAGGGGGAAAGCGCACAAAAAAGCTCGTAAACTAGCTCTTCTTCTGGAAATGATTGTCCAAGGATGTTAACTACTATGTGAGGAGCTGCCACCCATGTTTGAGAGCCAAAGCCAGTTGCTCCAAACCTTATGGAAACCTCTGTCCACTACCAATTGGTCAATAACCTTGGTCCTCAATCTCCCTAGACCACATCACCCAGCTCCCAGTCACAGCAGGTCCGGAGAAATAAAACACCATTCTTGTGGTAGTATGCTGACTCACCAAACAAGCCATATACGTTCCCTGCCATACAATGGACAATGCAGAGGACTTCACCAACCTGTTCATGACACATGTGTTCTCAAAGCATGGGATGCCCTCAGATATCATGTCAGATCGGGGTTCCCTGTTTGTATTCCAATTCTGGAGGGAGCTGTGTAGAACATTAGGAATTGAGTCCCGACTATCCACGGTGTACCTGATGGACAAATGGAAAGGGTAGACCAGTCAGTAGAGGCATACCTCCAAATCTATTGCTCCTACGACCAAGATGACTGGGAACTCCTTCTTCCAATGGCGGAGTTTGTCTACAACAATACCCCAAACCCCATGACAGGTGTCTCATCATTCTTTGCCAACAAGGGATACCACCCGAAATTATCTATCACCCTGGAGCAGGTGCAAGGGGTGGAGGTTAATGAGTACACATCCAACCTTAAAGAGGTACACACCTACCTACAGGAACGAATTTGGGTAGCTAACAATACCTACACGAAGTATGTGAACCAAAAACGCCAGGAGGCCCCGGACTGGAAGGAAGGCAACCATGTCTGGTTGAATATGGAGAATGTCAGAACTAGACGACCCATGAAGAAGCTGGATCACAAATGGATGGGACCGTATTCGATATACTGTCGCAAGTAGGATGCCATGCCTACCAGCTGGACCTCCCTGGGGACCTCCAGAAGATTCACAATGTGTTCCATGTGGATAGGCTGAAGCCCCACTTCCATGCCAAGTTCAAACGGCAAACCTTCCCACCCCCTCCAATCTTGATAAAAGGGGAGACGGAACACTTTGTTGAGGATATCCTAGACTCCAAACTCAAAAAGGGAAGACCAGAAGAGGTGGAATATCTGGTTAAGTGGGAGGGGTATGGTAATGAATTCAACTCCTGGGTAGGATGGGAAGGTATGGCTGGCTCAATTGGGCTCCTGCAGAGCTAGCATGAGAAGCACCCAAGGAAACATCAGCCATTGCAGATGCATTGGGTTTCTCTAGAAAGGGATGCATGGGAGGATGAGGACACTTTGGAAGGAAAAGGGGAGTACAGTGACTGAAACGAAAAGGACGGGAGGCAAGATGAAGACACAACGGGGAAGACAATTCCCATGACACTCACAATGAACTAACAACAATGCGGACTCGCAGATTTACGCGACGCACTATGATCTCGATTTTTCTTCTTAATGGACTCATGCACATTAAAACAAAAAAACAAATAAGAAACCAAAACAAAAGTACAGTTCTATTGAGATATGGACAAGATAAAAGACACAAGAGTAATACAACAACCCCGACTATGCTACAGAAACTCCTCCTTCATATGCCCGGAACCCCTGGCCTTCACAGTATTCCAATGCTGACACCTGCTTGCCTCCTCTGGTGATTTGTAAATATCATCATCATTGTCACGAGTGAGATAATTAGCAAGAGGGGCGACAAAGCCAAATAGTGGGGGAGGAACAAAAGAGGATAGTTCTGGCAGGAACATGGGAACCGTTTGGGGAGTAGGGGGCAAAATCACTGTATCATTCCTGACAGTGACATCAGCTCGAACAGGAGGTTCCGGTAAGGGAGTATCCAATATGTGGTGAACATATGACAGCATCAACTCCTCCCAATCCTGGGTAAAACTATTGAGGCTGGGAAAAGCAGGTACAGTGTCTTCCCATCTCACAGCACCATGATAAGGAAGAGCGGTGTCCAACGCGAACATTCGACAGTAGAGGAGAGGTTCCAGGGCAGTCTCGAAGGGAGGGGCGTAACCTGCATGCTGAGGGATGGTCAGGAAAGGAGAATCATTGGAGAACTGTGAATACCCCAGCACTAATCAATACAAACCATCATCTCAATCAGCAGCATTGCCGAAGAACCAATGCAAGCTACTCAAGGTGTGCACATGAAGCTCCCCGTGGATCCCACCAGCAGCCTGCAGGTACTCCAGCACAACCTGGAAGTTCCGAATGATAAGATTGGGATCGGTGGAGTCCAAACCCTGCCAAAGCAAAGTGATCATGGCCTCAATCAAACCTCCTAGATGTTGATTGTGGTGTTGTAATGTGCTGCCCAGGCTTGAACAATATAAATGGTGGGCAAAGGTGAAAACCCGATGAAGGTCCTCGTGCACAGAAGTAAACTCCCCCTCCAGTTCTGACATGGGAGGAAGGGATACCTCATAGAAACCCTCCTCGGGGAACTCTCAAACCCTTTGTTTGAGAAAAGAAGCACAATCACGGAACTGGTGGACCTCCTCCTGCAAGGTCTCGATATGCTGATGCTGATGAGCAGGCAAGGCATTGCTCTCATCCACCAAACCCTGCTGCTGTACCATGGAAGCCTGAAGCTCTGCATTACGACAAGCAGAGGCAGAACGTCGATGATTGGCAACCTCCCTCTCTTCTTGCGCTGCGAGAACCTCCTCCTGGACTTTGCGCAGGCTCTCCAACAATGTCTAAGAAGAAATGAGTCAGGGAGTTACTTACCTGCTCGGGACATCTTGGGAGAGCCCTTTCCAGGGTTTGGAATTGGTCTAAAACATGGGAGTACTCCAACCCCTTTTGTAGAACCTCCTGCTGGGAAGTCCGCAATTGTTCCACTTGCCGCTGTTGGGCTTCTGATGAGTGTGAGGTATCTCACAAAGCTGAAGTGAGGGAAGAGTTCTCACATTGCGATTCAACAAGCTGAGCCTCCAGAGCACAAATTCACAAGAACAGTCACTCGTTCTCAATACAATAAGGGTGGATGGTAGAGGAACAAGGAACGAGAGGGGAATGAGAGGCATTTTGGAGGACAGGAGATCCAGTCCGGTACCTTTTATACCACTTAACGGAACACAATTTACATCAGTCTGTTGTCCCGTGACCACTGCCAACTGTCATGAAGTACGTAGCCCCGATCATTTTCCTTTTCTCACCGTCTCTATGCCCTTATTTGTATGATACATCACTCCATCACTTTCACATCCCACCATTGTCAAACCCTCATCGATTACTGATCCACTCTATCGTTCCGATCCTGCCACTGTCCTCCATCATCACAGTCGTTATATCGGTGCCATCATTGAGGCGGTCGTCGCCTTCCTCCGACGTGGTTTAGACTCTGACAATCCTGACGTCGTTGCCCACAATTTCCGACTTGCTCTAGATTACATGCAAACAGCTCGGGGTATTCACGGGGATCTCTATATGCGGTCCATTAGCAGCATCCAATGGTTTTTCAACAACGCGGTGGATGAGGATGAGGGTCTCCATCGCCTGGTGTTGGAGCACTCCCGTTTCGACAACGATGGCCCTTTTCTGACCGCGGCTCAGCATGCCGGTTTCGCAGCCCCTCCCCAGGGGTCAATGGAGCCACCTCTCCATCGTCGGATGTTGGCGCTAACGACCGCTTTTCCTCATCGTGATGGTGCTGGAAGGTGGGACGATATTGTCCCCGCCATTCCGAGTCTTGACCAGTTTACCGTCATATGGGAGCAGTTAATTCTGGAGTCCCTTCACCACATAATTGATATCCCAATGTCCATTCCAGTGCCATCGGACGAGCCCACCTCTGTTGTGGGTGAAGGTGTTCCTTCTCCCCCAGCTCCCTCTCATGTTCCTCTGTTCCTCCCTGAACAGGACTCCCCAACCTCCCCTTCTCCCCCTCCTCCTTCTCCCCGTCTTCCTCCCCTCTTTGGTTCAGTAGCAAATCTAGCCATTGATCTTACTGGGGATGACGACGAGTTGTATGAGCCGGAGGAATCTCGTCGTGTTCAGGTCTCGGAGGCGGATGTGATGGATGCTGTCCCAAGGAGGAACCTTTGTAGTATTTTCATGTCCCTTTTTGTATTAGATCCTTGTCGATAAATCGTAGAAATTTGAAATGTCTTTTTTGTTGTCTTTTATTATCAGTTAATGCGAGCGTCCTTTGTACTA
>MU795563.1:0-17428 GCA_027886305.1 Lentinula aff. lateritia
GTAGAAGGAGAAGGGTAACAGATGGATCAGTAATCGATGAAGGGGGTCAGGTGGATCAGTAATCGATGAGGGTTTGACAATGGTGGGATGTGAAACTGATGGAGTGATGTATCGTACAAATAAGGGCGTAGAGACGGTGAGAAAAGGAAAATGATAGGGGCTACGTACTTCATGACAAGAATAAAGAAGGTAGCGGAAGCCGGTAGAAGGAGAAGGGTAACAGATGGATCAGTGATTGATGAAGGGAGTCAGGTAGATCAGTAATTGATGAGGGTTTGACAGTGGTGGGACATGGAAGTGATGGAGTGATGTATTGTACAAATAAGGGCGTAGAGATGGTGAGAAAAGGAAAATGATAGGGGCTACATACTTCATGACAAATACCAAATTTCTTCCCCAAGCCTGGAATTATCTTTCTGTATGTTTTATTGCCTGTTATTGCTGCTTCCAGAGCTCTTCTGGGCTTCTTTGCCCAAATTCCGTGCCAGAGCTCCACCTACCTCCATGGGACCACCAAGGCAGATTAGTACTGACTTTCTTTTCTGTCAATGAAAAACGGTCCTTACTCTTAATAACCAAGGTAGTGCCAGCAAGCGGCATTGCCCACTATGTTGAACGTAAACTCATTTGAACCAAATTTTCAGCTATGCCTTGATACACTGCAAACATTAAGCTTACTATATGTGAAGTACCACTTAACAACGTAGAAACCAATATCTCATAACATTCCCTGACGTGGCTTCTAAACTGACCGGCATATCTTGAGGTACAAACAACATTTCATGCACTAGTTTGCGAGGAAGAGGGGGAGCTTTTCGGTGTCATCCTAACCCAGACTATTAGTTGACACAGTGCAAACGTAGTTCTATACAATTATCCTAATGTCAAACAGTCCAACAGGCCATGAAAAGACTAAGACATTTGGAAGGAAAGCTCTAGTAACCAGTTAAGAGAGGAGGCCCGTGATTCTTGTGAGTCTCCAAGGATGGTTCAAATCACGATCAATGTTCCTCAATAAAAACCCATAATAAGTGGGACTGAACGTTAGACATTGCTGCAATAGAAGGATAATGCTCACATGCTCCAGATTCAATTGGAACATTTCGAACAGGATTCAAGTGTCGTTTCTTCAGATCCAGTCCATGTAAAGAAGCATAATTGAAGAGTGAATCTGCATCAGTTACAAACATAGAACATTGTACACCTGATTGACAGTTACCAAATAAGCAAGCTTTTAATACATCATCAGAAGTCGGAGGTGCTATATGGACAGAGTGGCATTTGGAAGTAAAGGCTGCAAAAGCAGGTTCATGAATATTCGGATTACTAAACCCACGATGATAGGTAGACCCATTTGGGCCAGCCAAATTTTTGGCAATTAATCCTTCCAAAACCAATGAACGACCCACACGCTGTTCATCTTGTGATTGTTCAATGTTATGGACTGGAGACGAGAATACCATTGATGGAAGAATAGATAAGGATATTAACTGCAATAATAAAGGAAGTCTCACTTTGAAAATTTGACTGAGTCAAGTTGGCTGGTGAAGACAAACCAAGCTTATTCACGGCAGTACTGATTTGTGGAATTTTGTGGAATGGAAGTATGAAAGGCTCTCGGATACAATGGCGCCACATGATGCACTGTGAATCGTGAATCTGAAAGCAAACAAACATTATAACATGCAGCAAGAAAAGGAGCAGTCAAATATGAGAACAAACCAGGTGTGAGTGTGGTAGCTGGGTTAATTGTTGGAGGATTACAAAGACGGGGACAAGTTAGATTGTGAAGTATTGAATGCTGCTAAGGTTAACAAAATGACATAAAGAAACAGCTCAACAATGAGTACCATTACAAATCAACCTACAAGATTGAGTATTCACAGCTATGAAATGATGTCTGTAACAATGAAAAGTTTAAGATGAACTGTGTGCGCACGATATTGAATAATGAGAGGAGGTAAAATTGAGGGCAGTAAACGGCCTTCCAGCGACGACTGCACAAGAGGCAGATTGTCGAATATCCGAACACAACCAGGAAATAAACATCGTTGTTGGAATTAACACCAAATATTGCATCCTAACATGTTAAATCATCGAGGACAATAAAATGTAGAGGCAATGTGAAACCAAAATTGTTGAGACCAAAGTTAACAGTGGCAACAATGGCATTGCAATACCAGTTGCCGATATTTGCAGCACGAGCAAAGGATCTAGATACAACGGATTGATAGATGGTAATATCTTGACCTGCAACGCAAGGTTGGCCAGAGATTGTGATGAGCATAAAAGACCACAGAAGAAAATCGACAGTAAAGAGGCAAAGTATTCATATAATCACGAGACAACCCAAAGAGGTGATCAATACCGAAATAGTCATTAGCGGATGATCGTGCAAGGAAAATTTTTTCCTGAATTGAAGGTCTACAATACCCACTACCTAAAGGTAGCGGGAATATGGACAAAGCTTCAAGTTTTGACATCTCAACATGAATCCTCGATCCAGAAGCATTCGAATTTTATACACGCCGGCCAGAAACAATTAATCGGCAGTTTCTATGTATCAAATGTCATTCTATGACCTCGTTATAATTCAATCATGAACGTTTAGAACACCCCGTGGCCGCAATATCGTAGAAGAGGCAGATGAAGTATAGACGCCCATTACACTCCTGCAGTCCCGTATGCAATTGAAGCCCACGAGAGTATTACAATCTAACGAGATGATACTTCAACCGACTCAACACACCCTCTTCCTCAATCTCGCCTTCGATCCGGGGAGAATTAGCAGGCTCGGTGATCATGTATGGATAGTGCTTGATATAGCGAACGTTGACGTTCATCCGTCTAGCAGGGAGCGGAGCAATTGGAGAAGGAGGTGCGGGGGACTTCAAAGAAGTAGGAGCTGACTGGACCAGATCAGAGGCGCGAACCTGATTTTCGACAGGTTCTACAGCAGGAGAGCAAGAGGCGAGGTGCACACAGGAAATTGAGCAAGTACGAATGGGCGACGGTCGAGGAACTTGTGTTGCCCAGGTCGTTGACGAAGTGACACTCTCGCCATCGTTCTCTACTAAAACTGATGACAACCTTTCTTCTTTCACCTCTTTCAGTCCAGCCAAGCCAAGAGATGGCCTAGTTCCTTGAGGACTCTCGTTTTCCTTTGCCATTAAAGGTTTCGACGTGGCTATCGTATACCTCCTCCTCTTCGCCATCGCTGGAGGTTTTGCGACGTCGAACAACCGACCTGTAGGTGAAGTTGGGCTTCTCGCCGAATCAATCGAAACACACGCATTGTTGCTGGGACCTTGTATATCTGTCGTATGGGGAGCGGGAGCAGAAGATAATGACGGAAGATGGCATAGTGGAATCGGAAGCTCTCCATAAGCGCTGAGGGTATGCAGGTCATCGTGATAAGCCGACTTAGTTTGAAGAGTTGTGAGCATCGGGAGATCGCACTGAAGCGCGTCAATCGCGTCGAGTTTTGATTCGCTATTCGATTTGTCCATGAATAATGGTCTACTAATCATGGACCCAACAGTTGTGGACGATCTAGGACGCGTTTTAACTGGTTTCGGTGTGGAGAAGGTGGAAGATGAACACTCCTGGTTTCTTGTATGCTTGAGGATGGCTGAGGCCTATGAGTGAGAAATGAACCGTATGAGAGAGAAAATTGAGAATGAGCAGGAGATGTGCTCACCGGGAGCACAGACGAAGTAATATCATTGATTCCACATCCAAGAGCTTTCTTCGAGATCCGTCTCTTGGACGATCTGGAACTTGTTGGGAGTAGGCCCACAGTTTGAAGTGGCATTTGGGGTATGAGGAGAATGTATGAGGTACCGCGCAGTCGATTAGAAGGGGCGATATAGATCTAGTACAGGCCCAAAAATTCTTCTTGATTCTTCGTCCTGATGATGTTGTTTGTTGATTACAGAGTATAGTGTGGGCCTCCTTCAGACCTTTTATACCCTATCCCAAAGACGAAGTCCATACATGTGACGCGCGACGAATAGCCAACCATAGTTCTATAAAGTGCGAACAATGGACGGCCTGAAAGCCTGAAAGGTCACTCGAATTAAACACCTAGCACGGAAGTTGCCGATCCTGTCACGTTTCAGTACTTCTGAATGAGCGCCTTAGACTTCACCTTCCTTTCCGCGCCCTGCCGTGAATTATCGCTGCCTTCCCACTCAAAACTTAACTAATCTGTACATACTATACATGAACAACGTCTTGAATGTGCGTTATTTTGCCATTGTCTGCACGTTTTCTACTCAAGCGGACATTTACGCATCAGCAGCGTTTATGCGAAGAGATAGTTCAATCTAGTATAGTACAACGAAACAGTTTTTCCCCCATCCAGACGACTCGGGCAAGAGAGTGAAGCACTGCGCAAAGTGTGGTCTAAAACCAGCCTCTTCACATTTTTAGAAGGACCAATTTCCATTTGTCACTGACTAATGGCATCCAATAAGCATTCAATTCCAAGTTTTGAAGGCCAGGAAAAAGCGCACCTCCTTTATGGTTGCAGGCGTATATACAAAAGGAACTCGAATGGTTTTGGTATTCAATGCTTCTTCTTTGATCAATTTTTCGTGTACATCCCTCGTGACGTCCAGCAAACCCTCATAAGTCTTGATACGGATGGAAGTCAATTTACCGGTGACGAACAGTTTTCCTGTCTCTCTCTCGATTGTGACCGTCCCTTCGCAGGGGCAACGAACGCCCGTTGTAGACGACTCGACATCGGATGCTACTTCGAATGCAATTTCTTGATTCAACGTGTTCAGGCCTGCAAAATTATTGAGTGCTTTCAATTCAACCGCGATTCCAAAGCTTTTGAGTGCTGTTTCAACCGCCGCATTGGCTTTTAGGTTCGCCGGGCCTTTGCCGTTCGTTGTGTATTGGTACTGAGCCTTGGGAGGCGATCCAGGGGCGGCGCGGGTTACAACCGACGCAGGTCTGAAAATAGGATTCGACGACACCTAGGGGGAGCAATGGGGAGCATCGTTCAGAAACTGGTTCGGAAATTCGAGAATGAGAATGCTGCCGCAGAAAGTACGACGAGGTATACAAATGAATGCGAAGATCATCACTCACGTCGTTCGCTACAGGGGCTGCATATGCAGCAGAGGTAATACCAAAGATCAAAAAGATAATGTTGAAATGCATGATGTTCGTCGTAAACTAACAGCTGATGAGGTAGCTTTGAATACCCTGTAAAGACCATAGTTAAGTTTAGATTGACTTAACACATCGATGTACAACTGACAGTGATAAACGAACAACAGAAGGACAGGAATAAAGGTGATGATCGCGGTTCTCGTTGACCAGCAAGGACGACCGACCAGCAGTACTTGTTTCAAGGCAGAGTGGAGAATAAGGAGGGAAATTCCTCAATCAGTCGCACTTTTATATATGTATGATCGTCGGTTGAGCATTGCGAATGCATGCGAGTCTCTGATTATATACAGGGTCACTACAGGCTATGTAAGTAAACCTTGAGCTTGTTTCAGAAAATAAAGATACACTTCAGGGTTGTCACTAATGAGGGATATGTAAGCTCAGTGTAAGCTCTAAGCTTTGGCCTGTTTTTACATCGAGCCATCAGCCGCAGATTCACAGAGAGCGCATCTGTTTGTTCATTTTAGAAGACCTCTGTTGAATCTAAATTGAGTGTCCTCTGCCACATAATGGGTAGTAAGATCATAAAAAGCAGGCTGCATATACAGGACGCCCCATGCGGTAGATGAGGGTAGATGCTGGTCCATGCGTTTGCGATCAATTGTAGAGGGATCAGCTGGGAAACATTTTGGGTGCCTCAAAGTGCAGGGAAAATACACTAGAATACAGCAACCCTAGTCATTAAGGAGATACGATATCCAGTCCGCTCGCAACGTACGCCAGAACACAGATATTTTTCGTCAGCATATACCGTGCAAAGTAAAGAATCTCAGTCAAGTTCGGGACATTTCTTATTCAGCCCTCCAATGCCGTTCTCCAGATTCTTACTGAAATATACGTAGTCAGCACTTTTTTGAGCTGCAAAATGGCCAGGAAAGGGCATACCTTGCGCCTGAAGGTACAAACTCTAAACAAATGGTTTTGGTCTTCTGTATCCTCTCCTTGACGATCCTCTCTTTTCGTTCTTTTTGTGCTTCCTCACCCTCGACGTCGGGAAACCGACGTTCATAAGAAATGAGCGTCCCTATGATAGTCTGATGTCTGAAACGTATTGTTGCCGTCCCCACACAAGGGCAATAAATTCCCGCAGGCTCTAGCAGAATGGCCGAGGTGACATTAAAATCAATCGGCGTGCGAGAATGGTTTTGGTTGTCCTCCATATCCACACCACGAAATCATTGAGTGCGGATCCTGCAGTTCCAAAGCCTGCAAGTACCGTTTCAACTGCGACATTGGCTAATGAAGGTTGATGAGGGGGGAACTTGAATTCAGGAAGGCCTTTCTCCAGTTTGATTTTTCTAGGCTGGCATTCGTTCATAAATTCGTAGTTGACATGGGGAAAATTCCCATTGCGTGCTGTAACGTCAACGTGGCTTAGACCGACCTGAAGCAGAGGAGTCAGCATCGTTATCAAAACGCCGTAGATATTGTACAAGGAGAGAACCAACATATATAGGAAACACGTTGACAATCTGTGAATAACACTCACATTATTTGCGACAGGGACCCCATATGCGGTGGAGATAAGACCCAAGGCTAAGCAGAGAATGTTGAAGCCCATAGTATCCCTCGTTCGTCAGGTATAACAGTGAGGCTGCGTCGAAGTGAGCTCGTGCTCAGGATTAACAGGACGCACGGGCGCAATAAAACCAGAAAAGAGAAGTAGTAGCACGGACCTTTAACTAGCAAAACGACTGGCCAGCAGTGGTAATTGGACGTAGTAGGGGAAAAGTGAAATTTTCCTGCGTAGTACATAACAGGTTTTATACAAATAAGACCGTCGGTTGACCGTCGCAGATAGCCACCAGTCGCATATCAAGGAGATCATATGAACAAAACCGTACACTCGTTCCAGTAACAAGCAGGCCAAAAGAGAAAAGTCTTTTCAACGGACTGCAGTCGGAATATGAATGGTCAGAACCTCCATTCCTTCATTGGTCTTGTCGATGACTCGATCGGATGATTCATTGAACTTCATTCTAAGCATACGGTCCGACCAGCGCGCAGCTTCGCTTTCTCTACGCTTCTCGAATACAATCCTGGTACTTGACTACCGTTTGACTACCCGTTTCGACAGAGGGAAGACAGCCTGACAAAACTTTGAGATATTACTTCCAAAGCTCCGGCTCCTTGAAGAAAGTTTTATTCCCCAACGTCCTTCCCAGTTGACGGTGGTCCTGGATCCAGCGACCGGAATAGGGAAAAAGCCGACTGATTCCTGAGGATTTGTTACTCCATATGAATATAGATTCGAATACAGAAGTGCATCTGTATGGGAAACGGAATGAGTAATAAGAGCTGGGGGAAAGTGAGGCTGTGAGAGAAGGACATCATCATCGTCCTGGATAGAAATGCACAGTCCAACGTCAGTGTTGGATTCTTCTTCGTCATGAAAATCCATTCGGGAGTTTTCATTGTCGCTGTAATCACCGCAATGGCTAGGAATGTTGAGCCGATCATTTCCGGCTGCATTATCGTGCCCGTGATACTCCGTGGAAGCGACATGAATCTGGAGTGAGGAAAATTCTGGGATGAGTGGGACGCAACTTCAGGTGCAAACAATAAAATGGGAAGGGAAAAAGGGATTAACGGAGTTTGTATGGACACATTGCATAGGGGTGCACTAATGAAGAAGCGAAAGGGATTGAAGGAAAAAATCAATCTTCACTCACGATTGAGTCCGAAGGTACAACAACAGTCCCAGGAATAGATTTCTTTTCAAACAACTTCACACCATCATGATTCTCTAAAACATTCAAACGCCCAGTGACCACCATCACAGAAGATTCTTCAATAGAACCATGCCAGGTGTTGGAAGGTGAACGGTCCGATTCTGAACTAGAGTGGCATTCCGACTGACCGCCTTCGTCTGCGGCGAAGAAACCTTCTGATACCTTAAAATTCAAGGGGGTGTGTATAGAGTGCGAAGGTGGGCGCTGGTTTAGCGCGGAGCACGGTTGGCAACATTTAGAAGTGAACGGGAGACTCTGCGCTAAAGATTGGCTCTGGTTGGTCGTCCGAGGTATGTTTTGGACTGCAGTAGACCAGCACATTTCCGCGAACGCACTCCTTGGTCGAAGGATAAGCTCTTCATCGAGGTCTTCGAGACACGCATAGTCAAAACTGACCATTGGGCGCAGACAGGCTGGATCTATCGCATGCACCTCACTAAGGTTCGAGTGCTCTGCCTGTACCTTGCTGTCTGTCCTCGAGTATTCTTTTTGGCATGGGTCATCTTGTCCCAGATTAACCTCGGCTCCTTTTTCGTCATTCAAGCATGATGGTATGTTACAGACATCGCTCGGAATACTCTGTCGCGGACGGTATCCTGAGCGGGACATTCCTGAATTCCGATCCGTGCTCGTGCGATAAACATGAGGTGTACATATGTTGTAGGAGTACGGGTGAGTGGACGGCTGAGTACGATCCGGTTCGTACCCAAGAGATGTCAACGTGTTCGGATGCCGATTACACACATCTCTAGATATCGTATCCTCGTACTCGTGCTTACATTGGTAGTTGAGAGAACGGTGTGCGTAGTTTATTCGGTAGTTCATGGATGAGCTCTGGAAAGAATGCAAATTAGCGCGAACAAGAATACGAACAGAGTAGGCCATAGCCACCACACTGCCTGAAAGAGAAACCAGTGAAGTAAGAATATTACACGGATTTTGGTCCCCTCCCAGCCTGCTTTCAGGGCCAATAAAGGTATCGAGAAATGAGGACGCGAATGAAGAAAGATAAAGATGAAGACAAGCTATTTATGCATGTAAGTATCAGAACTTGAGGCTTAGGTTGTGCATGTCTTGAAAGGCACTCGAGCGAGATGAAATGGAACCTTGATGTAAATGTGCGGCGAAGAAGCACAAAGAGAAGAGGTAATGAATGTGGAAGCAGAAATGAAGCTTACCCCATTCGGTAAACTAATGGACAACCGGCTCAGTTCTAGAGGCAGAAAGGAGATTATTTTATGTACTCTCAAATGATGAAGACTGCTGGGAGAAGCCGAGAAACGTAAATCATTGATGAAAGAAGAAACAAGGATGACTTGCCTTGTATAAGAAAGAATTTGTACAGGTTCATTTTCGTACTTCAATGGGGTTCCACGGTGTGGATACCGAAAGTAAAGACCATCCATTCTCCGCCCAATCATCTCGGGGGTTATTGCCGCAGAAAGAACTATCACTGAGACTCAAAGCTCCAAGAACATGATTAACTCGCTGGTGCGATATTGTGATGATTTCCAATGAATGTAGTAATGTATTCTGTATGCGTAGTGAATGGCAAGAGGAATGAATAGCAGCAATGTGTAGATTTACGACGACGATGAGAACCCAAAGCAACAACGACTCAGGCGAGCGAGCAGGGAATGAGCAAAGCGAAGAGAAATACGAAGAGAATGTACAAGAAGATCGAAATGCAGGCGGTTATAAACCTGGAGTTGTGAATCTCAAGTGGTTGATTGCGTAAGAGGCTGCCCACTTTTTCGACGTAATTTCTTTGTGAAATCCTTGGCTTTGGCAACCCAGGTATTGTTGGAGGCCCAGTTACTGTTGGACGAGGTGCTTTTGAGGCTGGACATGGATTCTTTGGAGTGGAGCTTGGGGGCCAGAGAGGTGCCAACCGTGACCGTTGTAGACGGAAGATGTAATTCAGCTGGGGAGGATTCTTCCACAGTCGCAGTCGCAGCCTGCACAGATACTCCAATAACCAAGGTCCCATCACTGTCCTCGATTACAGGCCGAGACCGCGCGCGCGACAAGCGACGAGGGAGAAAAGATCCAACTGCACGGGACAGAGTCTGGCGAGCAGCGATTCTGTGCACCTGGGTGACGTGATTGTCATCCTCCACATGGAACCCCTCGTTGTCAGAAGCATGCGAGCCTATAGACTCATGGCTATTGTTCTGTGAACATCGTTGAACAAGTATTATTTACGTGATGAATGTACGGTAACAAGAACTTACCAAAAGTTGAGATTGGTAAAAAGGAGACTGCGCAGCCAACGCAGTTATGATGGTCGTAGGGGTTGTAGGAGGAGAATTCGCGGGAGGATCTTTTGGAGAGGTGTCATCTGCCAACTGGTTGTGTTGTGAGAATTGTAGTAAGGAGCAAGATAAATAAGCTTACCTGACCAAAGCGCGTGATAGACACGCTTCCGCGCCGTCGTGACTTCAGCGACGATAGTCTTTGCACGTCTATGGGTAGGGGTTTGGCTATTTCGTCCGCTATATTTTTGTCCTCTGAGACTGTCAGCACGCCATTCTCAACCTCAGCTCTCCTTTGGCTTTCCTCCTCTACACGTTGGAAGATCTACGTGTCAAATGCCCAGGGTGAGTGCAACAGCAAGATAGTATACAGAAGAGACATACTTTCTCGAGGGAATCTGGAGGGTTCATCCTTTAAGTCAAAGCAGGCTCGAACCAGATTATGTGAAGGGAAAAAAAAAACAGGAAAAAAGAGAGGATAAGGAGATGCAGAAAATTTGTGACCGTCTAAAGGATTTGCATGTTGTTTGTAGGCCAACAAGCTCTTCCAACAGACAAGCGACATCGGGCATTCGGTAAAGCAGAAATCATTCAACGACTTTCTGATCAGTCCCACGTAGGACACAGCCACTTTATATATTTCAATCAGAACTCTTCAGAACGCCGCTGTTGGGTAAATTCACAAGGCGCAATATTCACTCCCAACTCTTGATCTTCCGAAGTTCCTCTACAACCTGCACACATCTTCAAACATACATCACTAAACATATAACAACTACCTTCGATTTCTGTCGGAATCCCGATCAAAGAAACTTCGGAAAAACAAGGTAGTAGATCGATCTTTGCGTATTGGCAATCCGATGTTTCCTTGGTTTCGCTCTGTAGCCTTCTGTAGCGAAGCAACCTTTGGTATGAGCGTATTTAGGTGTATAAAGCAACCCATGGCCACCTCACGCAAATTCCCGTCTCGATAACTGGAAAAGTCGTTTTATCACATCTTTGGGATCTTCCCGAATTCCACTATGGAACAGCTGATTTGTGATATATTGCTCCGTGTTGTGGATCTTGCCTGCGGTTTCTTGCGAAAGCTCGAATGGAACATACCTGATTTTCGATTTGTTATCTTTCAGTGAAATCTTTTCTCACTAGAACAATGTATCATCGATATTACTCACATATCTTGAAAATATCTGACACAGTGGATATCTGAAGTTCAATTGTTGCAGAACCACGGGATGTGACACTGGTACTCACGTAGCGGCAGAAACCTTAACTTCATTCCTTGCTAGTTGCTGCAAGTCATATAGAGGTCCCCAAGATGCATCCTGAGCTAGAAGTTCAGCTGCGCCTTTCAGAGGGCGTAGGTTGGCGTAGTCATCGAACATTTGCGGGAAAATCTACGACATGGTGGTCTTCGAAATTAAAAAGGGAGAGCAGATACTTCACTTACCATTTCTCCGGTGAAATAAATAGGTTCATTCACAGAAAGTTTTTTGACATGCGCCCATGAGAATTGAGGATTTTTTTGTACAATGCGGTCCGCAGACCATCGGGACGCTTTGCTGTAACATGTCCAATACTTATCAGACACACGCGCACATGAAAAGACGCTACTCGCCCTTGACAATAGATGGGCTCATGTAAGATGGCGTATATAGGATTTCCATCAAATGACTGGTTGTGTTCGATGTTCTGCAATGTCTTGTACGAAAACTTCCCAAAAAGCTCCAGGTCATTCGCTGCTCGGAATACGGTTTCTTGTAAAAAAAAAAAAAGGGAATGAGCAGGAATTTGAAAAAACATACGAATCCTCACGATGCACTCGGTCGATGCCACCTGAAACCGGGATGATTCAGCACAGCGGCAATGCACGCTCGATAGCTTCGACTGGGTCTCACCTGACATTCCAAAGTCTATTCCAAGCTGTTGAAAGCGACGCACTGTTAGATTCCCGCTACTAGGCAGAACAACTTTGTTCTCTTCGAGGTAATTGGCGATATCCCTGACCTACCAGTAAGGATATGATACATGAAAGGATGACACGTGAGAAATTGTCACATAATTCACATACTCGACTGATATCTTGAGGATATTTTTCATAGTAGATCTTGTTCCGACTGATGACCTTTCCTGGAAAATGAAACATGAGTTCTGAACACATCCACGTCTTCAATGGCCAACTCACGGACAGTCCACTCGTAGTTCGGATCCGGATGGTCGATAAGTGGAGCCAGACCTCCGGTAATGAAAACCTCCTTCAAACCTTTACTATAGAAAGATAGGTACGTGATGGCACAGAATCCACCAAAACTCTGTCCCATGATAGTCCATTTCCTGTCTTCCTCCTCGGGCTTGTTGCCCAAGAGAATTTCGCGAATGGATTCGCAATCTTTAACTATGATAGAAATATCAGAGGGTCTAGGATGATCGAGAAGAGCATTTTTGCGTACCGATACTATCAGCTCGGAAATGCTTCAAATAGTCTGCAATATCTTGGTCAGATTTGAGGCGAGCAGGTAGGGTATCTGCTGATATTGGCGTGCTCATTCCGGTTCCGCGAGGGTCGAGCCAGAGTGTCTGCAGGAAATCTTCGACTGTTGAAGACGTCGGACGAGATAGAGTAATACGTACCTGATATCCTTCTGCGTGAATCTAGAAGCCATTTATGAAGCACTTTCTGAACAGATACAGACGAAGCGGACAAACCTCACCCGCAAACCCTGAGCTCCCCATGAGACCTACTTCAAATCCAGGCCCGCCTGGTATGTGATAGACTGTGTGAGCACAAAGAAATCCGCCTTGGACAATGGTGAGTTGACCAACCTTGTAGGTAAACCACTTGAGGTGAGAGAGAAAGAATCAACCGCAACTAATTCAAGAAGCGATACGTTGCGTACAATATGGCAAATCTTTTTCCTCCTTCTCTGTTTTGGCTTTGTTTTTTGGAATCAGATTTCTGGCAAACACACGAATCTTCTCTCCAGACGGCGTGTTATAATCCAAAGGTAGATCAAAGAAACGCTCAACAACTTTGATTTGATCTGTATTTGGGCACTAAGCGGTCAACGTACTAACGATAGTTAACGATTGATTTTCCTGACTCTAACCTTTATTGTGATAGGTCTCGAGGTCCATTGTGGAGTGTGATGACAACGATTTGGTTGTTCTTAGCCCTGTGGCGAAGGAGCGACCTCCACGTAGGGTTCTGAACGTGGTATTACTCTGGAACAAAGGGCCAAGAAAGATTGAGTTTGTGCGAAAACGAAACGGTTTTGCTGGCAAAGATTGAAATAGTGTGGAACTTGTGAAAGCCAGCTTCCTCATGATCATGACCATATCGTACTGGTTACGCAGATAGCGGTCCGACAGCAAAAACGACCTGGTAGTAATAGAAACATTATGTCAAACGTCCGTTACTATCCCAACTCACTTCATTTTCTCGGCGAGGTCTCCTCTATTTACATGACTCAGGATCAGTTAAGTGGATATCAATACTCATTTGTGATAGACCAAAACAGCTGCGTACATTACTTATGATATATTATAAATATGGACAAGAATAAGAATCACTGTAGTAACTTCATACTTGTTCAACGCCCACCCTTGATCAAATTGGCACCCGTCATTTCATCCTTACTGGGATCAGCCTCGAGGTCCATGGGGTCAACTTCGTTAGTTTGAACACCATTAATCGGCGCATCACCGCATCCACAATCATACTCGTCGTCTAGATGCGCGCAGTCAAACTCAGGCTTATGAAGCCGGTGATTTACTTCATTATGGACAGCACATAACCTATGATTGAAAAGTTCCCAGTCAGTCGGGAAATTCGTTGCACATGGATGTCATACCATAGTGAAGCGGCTCGACGAGACGATGTCTAATCAAATAAGATAGCATGAATTTCAACCGGCTCTTGAGAGGTAGAACGATGGACACACCTGAGGCGGAAACTTCTTGAGAAGGACTTGGAACTCTGTTGCACATTCGCCGCAGGGGTACAGTCGAGAAAGTAAGTGGAAGTACGAGTTTAAAGCGTCCCGCTCATCGTTCGTGGGGGCCTGTACGTCTTCGAGTGAAGATCAAGAATAACGGAAGGTGGAGAATACCTCTGGATAACGCAAGGTCATGGTATGCCTTTATTGAAATTCATGATTAGATAGGTGACCAATAGGCATACGAAGCTTGGACGTGCAAGAGTTTCCATGTCGCCCGACCAAGTGCAGCCCTGAGTTATTCATAAGTATCGTGTCTTCAACCATTGCAATGTAGCAACAAGAATCAAACGTACTTGGCTGTTTCATTTCCCAACTTTTCCATGATCACCCCTCCTTCGATTGCGCTATTTGGAATGTTTAGGGCAGTCTTCAGGCCTTGGGGCACATTGTAAGAATCTGTTCCTGGCTGGACTTCGCCGAAGAGCTGGCCGGTCCAAGGATCCACATAAGATCGCGTGGGCGCATGGAAAAAGCCCAACATTGCGAGGGCAAACTGGGAGAATTCGCTTCAGTCACACAGTGTGAGGATTGTATTGTATCTTACAAGGACAATGACGAGGATAACAAAAGTTCGCGCGAATCTGGAAATCATGTCGCTAGTAGCCGGCACAAGGTGAGAGGATGAGAAAGAGAACTGCCAGCAGCCAGATTGTTCGAAGTCCGGACTCCGTATAGAACTAGTACTGCGAACGAGCTCAAAACTGCCACGTGTGGACGAGGACCGGAGGTTAGCCGGATGCCGCGTTCACTGTATGCACGTCGAGCTGGGATAGGGATTTGCATATTTCATTGATACTCAAGTACTCATCGTCCAACTGAGTATCGCTGTCTTACTCTTTTTGGCTTCCTCTTCAAAATCCGCGCCTCAGGGAAAAGATTCCATAGCTTCAAATGTCTGCTGCCTAAGAGTGCCCAAGCTCAAGCTCTTCAAAATGATTTTTGTCTCGGTACCTCATTTGGACCTGAAAACTTGAAACTAAGAAGTTCCAAGTTAGTAAAAGGAACAGCAACCCCCAACGCTTACGGTCAAGAGGAACTTTATTTTCTCCTTGGTTGTGACGACTACCGCGGTCATTCTTTAGCTGGATCCTATAATGCTCAAGTCATCGGGTTAAAGGCATAATCCGGTAGCCCGAAACAAATCTTTATAAAAAGGTGGTAGCGGTTTTGAGAAGGATGTAGATGCGGATTGGAAATATCAATATCTACGTATAGTGAGTGCTATAATGAAATATTCAGGTATGAGCGGGTTTTTCATTGAGCTGTTTAGATGAACTATGCAAAGATCCCGCCTCCCCTTCGAAGCTTCAGTGCGTGGGTCGCCAGAGGCTCTGCGTGTAGCAACCGCTGTCAGGTTGTTAGAGTCAGTGCTGATTCCGATTGTCTATCTTCAGGAGGTGGTACTCATGATGCAAGTGCACTTTTCATATAGACGCTCTACGGTTCAATCGCAGGCTATACTCAGAATTCACTCGTACTCCTGAGATCGTAGTCCGCATTAATTCATAGCGGAAAGGACGAAACCTTACACAACGTCTTACAGAATGGATCGCAAATGGATAGATTGCTTCATCACTGGCACCAGCGCCACTATGTAGGCAGCTCAGAACTATAGGTTGGATCACAGTACATTCTTGTGACGTGATGTATAGAATCACCTCTGGCCACAGTTTCAGTATTTCTAAGACTCAACATCGAGCATTCGAGGGGCAGTGAGGAAGTATATTTGTTTCCCGACCGTAGGCAGGTATCGAAAGTTTCAAAACGACACATCAGATTCTTCAAAACCGGGAAGGAAACAAAAAGCTCAGAAACTATAAAACCTTCACCGATGCTTTGCGTTTTTCTTCAAGAGCTGGTCTCTCCAATCATATTTGACACAATCGCGCTCACCCCAGACCTTATCCCAATTCCTCCATTCAACCAATAATTATGCTTTCCACTTCTATAAAACTTGCGCTTCTTGCCGTCCTTGCCCTTCGTCTCTCTGTAAATTCTGCATATGCGGCCCCGCATGGAGTCAGGCGAAGCGAACGTGATGAATCGATGAATGTGGGCAGCACTTTGTCTACTCACGAGTCGACCCTCGATTCAAGACAGATGTGAGGTTTATTCATTTAGCCGTATGTATACGCTGGCCGCTTATTTAGACACGCAGAGCTGGGATCATCGACGCTATAACGGGTGCTGGTGAGGCCGGTAGTGATGCTGCGAAAGTAGCGAAAGGAGGATCAGGTGCTTCAAAGGCCAGCAAAAGCACCAAGTCCGAAGCCAAAGACCAAAACAAGGGCAACAGCACCTCTCAACCGCACGAAGTAGTCGATATAGGCATGGATATTCGCGGAATCAGTGATGCAGGCTATGATGAACGTTCGTGATGATCTTGCAGAAAACCACAAAGGCATGTGCGTGACTTCAAGTAATTTATTCTCGACATTGATTTGACATTGTTTCCTATCTCACAGCAACATGAGCGGAGGCTGCATCAGAGGTTGAATGAGGCGGGGATAATAGGTGGCCGGGCTCGATGAACATCCTCGAAAGTACTCCATTAATATAGTGCAGTGCGCTGTCGCATCAACACGTATACGTTTCAGGCAATGTATTCGAACTTTTACAAAGTCAGACTACAGTGCACAATCTTATCCTTTTCCGAGGTTTTACATGAATGGCCAACGGTTTTTGATTTGTGCTTCTTAGGCGCAACTTTGGATCCAAAAAACCCCATTATGTTTCAAATAGGGTACACTAGTGGACTAGATATCAAATCTTGTGCAAGAAGAATATGTTGTTTTCGCTCCAAAACAACCTCACAAATGCAGTAGACTTTATTCGCGGAATTAGGTACTCAGGAAATGAGAAAGTGAAATCAACGTCAATTGCAACTAACATTTCATTCAGTCACTTTAACCATGGAGGTTATATCTTCTCTGATACCATACCTACTCCTTCCTTTCCTCCTTATGCTTGCGAAGCTCTTTGCTTGTGATTTCAAACAAATTCATACCATGGATATTTGTTAAAAATGTAACACCCCACAGATGCAAAACATAATCGCTTTCATTGGCAAACTAATACATCCTAATACAATAAAATATCTTGAACAGTACACTTCAGTGATTACAGTGGAATACAAAATGTGGAGAAACCTGGGAAGTATATACATGCGATTGTAGGCCACTGCACCACCGTGCATGGCAAAAACTCGGCTCCTTCCTTGTGGGTTATTAAATATTAATTGAATATTATGGAATCA
>MU795564.1:0-17399 GCA_027886305.1 Lentinula aff. lateritia
ATCTTGGGACCAGGTATGTGTTTACTTATTATTACCTATGACTACGATACTCAATAAATCTCTGTCATTATCTTGGGACCAGTCTGTCCACGCTCCGCTCAGTTGCTCCGCTTCTACCGTTCACTCCGCACCATTGCCCCGCTTAGTCACTCTGTCGCTGACGCTTTGTGACAGTACCAAGACTTCAAAAAGGTTTTCTCTAAATTTACCTCTAAACAACTACCATCTCACCAGCCCTGGGATTATGCTATTGACCTCATACTGGGAGCACCAACAACCATGCAAACAAAGAACTACCAATATCCCTAAACAAGCAAAAAGAACTGGACTGTTTTCTGGAAGAAAAACTACAGAAGGGCTACATCATCCCCTCAAAATCACCAATCCCATCTCCAGCTTTCTTTATAAAGAAGAAAAACAGGAAACTCTGCTTTATACAGGACTATTGCTGTCCTCTCCCATTGGTTACTAATATTATTAGCCAACTCCAAGGGGCACACTATTTCACTGAGTTTGATATTTGCTGGGACTATAATCGTCAGGAAAACGGTCTTCGGTTAATAAATGAATATTATTGAAATTGTGTCATTAATTTGAAGTTTGCCGTCGATATCTCAAATATGTTTGTTAATCCTTTAAAATTAGCAATAATTAGCACTTTTTAACATTGACAACAAAAGAATGATCATATATTACCAAAAATTTTCTTCAGCCTTAAAATATTGGTAAAAGGTAATTGAGCTCACTTTGTGCTAAATACAAAGTCAGTGTTTTAATTGCTGTAAGGTCATATTTGGGGCATTTGAGTGTATGTACACACTGCACCAAGTTAAAGAGGCCCGAATTTACTGTGCAATGAGCACCGACTATTCAAGGGAGTTCAATTGTCAGAAAAATCAGACAAGTCCATAGCCGAGCTTGTGCTCAAGCACTTAGTGTCAGCGTTCCCGGCGCGCAAATCACACCACCAGCTGATAAAGCGGAGTTTGAACTTTGAAGTATATTTTGTGACATGGCGTGATTTTTTCATTGTTGCTTCTCTTCCGATTCCCTTCTATTCCCTTGTCCTTTACCTTTTCACCTGTGTACGCCCCTGCCAAACTGATGTTCACGAAGGTTGACCACTATACCCAGCATCATTTGTCATGTCACCATGTCTGCTGGACCTGGTTTTGACTAAGGAGAGTGCCTTTGGCATCAGTGAGAGCTTATTTGCGTTTCACAGTTTCTTTTTCTAATGATTATTTTCCTTTTCTCCAGACTACCTCTGCAGTTAAATTCCTGTAAATATCCGACATTCAAATTATAGCCCAAAAGCCATTCTATTGGTAGGTGTAATTCTTTTGGTAGTTCCAAACCTAACTCAAATATACTCATACTTTAGGGTGCTACTGCTGCTATTGCAAGGCAAGGTAAGGTAATGAGTAAAGAAGATGTTTAGTTATGCTTGAGTGTATACATGTATGCTGTAGTGTTGTTGTAATGTTGTTTGTACCGTAATCAAATTGTGCAATAAACTCCTTTACTTGCAAACATTGTGTGCGTAATCTGTTCTGATCAACATTGGAATGCAGTGATTCATGAGTGGAAAATAGTAACAAATTACTCTTAAGCTGTCATTAAATTAGCATTAGGCTACTGTTAAAAGTCATTAATTTATTGTGAATGTTTACTAATGCGCAAAAGGGGCCGGGCAATGTTCATTAATTATCGCTAATATTCTGATCGTGATAATTAGCAATAATTATCAATAATTTTCGATAATAAACGGTATGTTAACAGAGGACCGTTTTCCTGATGATAATATCCGGATTACAAGACTCCTGCTAGAAGCAGCCAGACAGCACCTCTCATTTTAAAGCTGTGGCCAAAAACAATTTGGAGTACAGTGCAATTCCAGATATTGAAGCAGAATTCAAGGAATATTTTTGCACCATATGCTGTGGTTTTCCTTTCTTATTGATGTAGCTAAATAGCAATGAATCCTCTGGTATATCTGCATTCTTTGCTAGGTGTTTTTGCAGGGCTTTGGATGGGCACTGTCAAGACTATGCCTCAGCACATTGCTCTAGCACTCAGTCTTCCAAGATCTATGGTTATTGTAATCTTTCCTTATTGTTCTTTCTCACTACACATTCCCTTTTTACTTAGTCTATTTTTAATTTCTTATTCTCTACCTTGAAGGTACTAAATATACAGCCTCTAATAACTAGTCTAGTGCTCTGCCCCAATATGCCAATTAGTTGGTATAAGTACTCCTGTATTGTACTTTAGTTCTAACCAACTTAGGCTCAAGAAGCCTTAGGTTGTTGGAAAAACACCCTTCTACTCATAAGCTTCCTGAGGTCAAATATCTATATGAAGAGCAGACGAAACTATCTAGCTAGTGAGTATTATAGTGTAGGTATAATGAAAGAAAAGAACTCACCCTCAGTATCAAACCAGTGAGAAACTAAACAGCTGAGGGAAAGTAGTGTGTGAACGGTAAACTAAGTATTCTGAGTCACGTGGAAGGGGAATGAATTGGCCATGTAAGGGAATTCCTTCCAACACACCCCCATCAATGAATGAAGTGGTCAGGTAACACTTGGCAGTGGTGCTAGACCAAGGGATAGGGAATATTTGTAGTGTAAGTCTGAAGGTAGAGGTTTGGTGAATATATCAGCAATCATATCAAGTGAAGAACACCAAATGGTGGTGATTGAGTTGTCTTCAATGTCAGAGCAGATGAAGTGATAGTGAATGTTGATATGTTTAGAACAGTTGGAAACAGAATGTGAATTTGCAATGTCAATGGAGGAACAGTTATCAGAGATTAAAGGAATGGGATTGAGAATTGGAAGTGAAATTAAGGAAGTAAATACCCGGATCCATAGTAATTCCTTCAGTACATGTGTTAATCCCATGTATTCTGCTTCCGTTGATGATAGCACAATTAGCACAATACTCTTTTGTTTTGATGCCAACCATGCTACTAAACCACCAAATAGGAAAATTCCAAATCCAGATATGGATTTGCTGCGATTATAGAGTCTGTGTCGAAGTTTCACAAAATGGGTTTTGTTCACGGTGATTTGCGTGACACGAATGTGTTTGTGCGTCGAAAACACGATAGATGGCAATGTCAGCTCATTGACTATGATTGGGCTGGGCGAGAAGGAGAGGTCGTGTACCCGATTGGAGTATACAGCACTCACATTGTCTGGCGACCCGAGCTTTACCTGGATGGACAGTTAATTACCTTCGAGCATGTCAATTTAACCGCAAACGAATTTTTGAGACGACGCACTAAAATTATTCGTTTCTGATGTAATATCGATTGGAATTATGTTAGACTCGAATGGCTTCGGATATTGACACTTTGGAAAGCGGCGCTGAAGGGTGTCAGCGAACAGCCCTCGATGCTGAGGCCCATCTCTGGTCTATCTGGTCTAATTGTTCGCACTTTGAAGAAAGCAATTCCTACGAGTTACCATCACGGTAGAGACCCGTGAATGTATATTATTAGTATAATACACATGCAAATATTGCTATGATAGCTGAAATTGTCCAATGATGCAAGTCCCAAATCACTACTCTATGGTACAAAAACCGAGCCCACTGCCCAGCGTACGAAGAGGCGCAGATAGCAGTGAGAACAACTGTGCATCTAAATCGCAGGTAAAACACATCCTCCTCTCCCAGCGTCTCCATGATTAGACTATATGCATATCGAGGGGAAAACCATCGTCATAGCGATAACAAGTAGTGATAGAGCAGGACCTGATAGTAATGATTGAATGATTGATGCACCGTTGGCGTCTCGCGTTCCAGCAGTGGCAGTGGCAGATATAGTAGCGGCAGCGGAACCAATCGTGGCACTTGGGACCGCCGCGTTGACACCGTTCATGGCTAGTGCTTCAGCAGATAACGTAGCAAATCCAACAGAGGCTGGGTTGTATCGGAAAACAGAGTAGACGTTTTTCTATTATAAGATGACAAATCTCAGTGAGTTCGTTTAAGTTAACAGATAGGAACCACGGACCAGGAAGGTATCACCAACAATCCAGGCAGGTGCATTGTTACCGGTCGTCAGAGAAAAGAAGGCCCCCATACAGGTATCTTCATTCAATTGCTCGGCTTGGAAATCTGCATTGCTGATAGCCCAGCTTTGTCCACCAAATGCCATCGTAACGTTGACGGTTGTCGAGCATGCTAAAAGGTTCATTTGTTTACATGACAAACGTAAAAAAAGAGAAACGGTATTCACGATAGATGTAGTAACCCTCGAGCTGGCCGGTTCCTGCTTCAGCATTGGGAATGTTGCTATAAATTTCGGCGACAGCATCTGCAGGGCCACCTATGAGAGTAGTACCAGTGTCGATTGCGGCAAGAGCAGATGATCCAGAGGAGATGGTGATTGCGCTTCCTTGGGACGTTATGGCTAACAGCGGACGGACAGTCAGAATCTGAAAATCAAACACAAAACGTGATAATTAACTGACAGGAGACAGTTTGCAGCCAGTAAGATTCTTCATTATCGGGAATGTCATTGTAATCGATGTCGCCAGTGTAAAGACTGGTATTAGTAGCACCTATAACGTTAGTGAATCAGTACAGCTCGCGTGGGCAATCCAAAAAGACCAACCCATAGTGAATGTCCCTCCTGGCTCAAGGTCAGTCACCTTAGAGTCGTTATTGAATCTGGTTATAGAGACATCAAGTCAAAGACATGATTTGAAAAGAAAAATCAAACAGACGGTACCTTGTCAGTTGAAATGCCATGAGCGGCTGATCCCATGCACCGCTTGATGCCAGTGTCTCCCAGAGAGGTGATGCCCCAGAGGAAGCAATAGTCTGAAAGGCGAGACCAAGCAAGCCAGACACAGGGCTGTTCAACAGACCATCGGAGACCTGGTCGCAAACACCAAATACTTGATTTGACACAGAAAATCCAGCCATTTGTACAATATCTTCGCCAAGAGTACCGGCAGCGTCACCACTACCGTAGGTAATAGAGAATTCCGTCGATTTGTTCTGGAAACTAGAGGAAGAGGAGGATTTGAACGTAGGAATTCCTTCGCATGCTGATTCTGTGCAGGTCGAACTTGCTAACCACAGGTCACTGTAGTGAAAAGATTAGGCGTATGAAACTCATTGAGTGTACGGCTACTCACGCAGAGCCAGTATCCAGGATAACATCGTACGCCACTGGCGGTGTACCAACAGCCACAGAACCGAAAAAGCTAAAGGATGAATGTTAGAACTACGACGAAATAAGCTTTGGAGCCACTAACCTAGAGTCTGCTTTTTGGTTGACGATCCTATACAATTAGTCATGAGTAAAGTTGTAGAAGAAAGTAAGAGGTATACAAACAAATTTTGACCAGAACTTCGCTTTGCTTTCGAGGACGGGTTTCCATACTTTGTCTGCACATGAGCCATGTTCGCCTCTGCCCAAGAGCGAATTTCGTCAGCAGACCGAGCTTCTGGAGCTCTTCTTCTGAGGTTCATCGATAACGACAATGGAGAGGAACGTGGAGCAGCATAAACAACATTAGCCGACAGCGAGACCAGCAGTGCCAGGGGAGATAGTGATGAGAACAGAACCATTGTGTGGGAATATAGAAATGGGTTAAGAAGGATAGCGATGAAGGTAAAATGGGCGTGTTATAGGGAATAAGGAAAGGGATGAGCGGGCTATGCTCGTCCAGCGAGAGGACAATGAGGTATATGTAGAAGGGTGGAAAAATAAAGACCATCGGCAACTGCGCAGTTACTAAATGATTGCATTACCTAATCCTTGGCGTTGTCCCGGCTTGTGCAGTTTGGATCGCAAATTCTGTCTTTTGTTTTCTCTCGAGAGCGCTGACTATTCCAGCAGCCAGCCATGGTCATCAAGGCTTTTATTCGAATTTCTATTGTGCTTCATGTATCAGAACTATCAGGGAGACTTTGAGTATTCCTTGCTGCATCGGCAAAGCGCAGTAATCCGAATGGGTTTGGCCAGTTATTCTCGGATCTCATGTATGGCTGCGGAAAACACACCGATTACAAAGGTCTCAACGGACTCAACGCGGGAACAGCTTGCAGATGGTAACTCGTAACTCAGACCGGACAGCGGATAGAAGCTGTACGCAGAGACACGTCGGCCGCGGTCACATTCAAGGAATAACAGGGAATAAAGCGACAAATCGAGTTGCTATCACCCAAATAGGAGTTCCGGACAGTAAAATACAGGATACATGAGAATAATGATAGAACAAACAAGACACAAAATAACACATTATGATCGCTCGCCCCTCAACCTCCGGGCCAAAGCAAGATCCTTAGGCTGGATAGTCACACGCTTGGCGTGGATGGCGGCGAGATTGGTGTCTTCAAACAGCGAGACAAGGTAAGCCTCAGCGGCTTCCTGAAGAGCCATAACAGCCGAGGATTGGAAACGCAGATCGGTCTACAATTGAGAGACAATGAACAAAAGAGATATCAGACGGAAAGTAACTACACACCTTGAAATCCTGAGCGATTTCACGAACAAGTCTTTGGAAGGGAAGCTTGCGGATAAGCAACTCTGTCGACTTTTGGTAACGTCTAATTTCACGAAGAGCGACAGTTCCAGGCCTGAATCGATGGGGCTTCTTCACACCACCAGCTGCAGTCTATATACAAACAGGTTGAGGAAGAATGAAAAGCAAGAACCAAGTGGTACCCACAGCAGTCTTTCGTGCAGAAGACTTGGCCGCCAACTGTTTACGAGGTGCTTTTCCTGGAGAACCGAAAGTTAGAAAGGTGATAAGAGAATGGCACCTGGTTAGGTCGCTTACCTCCAGTAGATTTACGAGCGGTCTGCTTGGTACGGGCCATGGCGATTTATAGGGAGATAACTTTAGTGTAGTGTGGTGATTGTGGTCGAAAAAGCTAAGGATAATTCGGAGTTTCAAAACTTCCTTTATACAAACGCGACGCGCTGTATTGCACGTGATCGAGAGCGCGTTGAGACCGTTCAACAAATTTATGTAAGCACAGCCACTTGCCCGTCCTATATAAGTTATTTCGGATCCCTTTCCGCTCCTCCCACAATCGCCGTTACTTGATCCGTCACTCGACCTTCTTCCTTCAAACTCTCAATACTTCACAATGTCTGGCCGTGGTAAAGGTGGAAAGGTGAGGCATTACTGGAAATTGGACTGGAACCTTTTCTCACTGTTTGAAATTGCCAGGGTCTCGGAAAGGGAGGAGCCAAGCGTCACCGTAAAATTCTTCGTGATAACATCCAGGGCATGTCTGGTTTCTTCTCCACTTCGACCGTCTTCTCATTGCAGTTGCCATTGCTCAGGTATAACAAAGCCCGCTATTCGTCGTCTTGCGCGTCGTGGAGGTGTTAAACGTATTTCTGGTCTAATATACGAAGAGACTCGTGGTGTTCTGAAGATCTTCCTCGAAAATGTGTGTCTTGTCTGTGTTTGTGCTTTCCGTCTTCCTCATCCAGCTTCCTCTTCAGGTCATTCGGGACTCTGTAACATACACCGAACACGCTAAACGGAAGACGGTCACCGCTCTCGATGTCGTCTATGCTCTTAAGCGTTCAGGACGTACCCTGTATGGCTTCGGTGCATAGGATTTGTTTTCAAGTTGTTGTATCTTACGTTCACCGTGTACTTGTACTGTAATTTATCCGCTCTATATTTCTTGGCTAAATACTGCCACTCAATGTCCTCAGGCATCCTGCAAGAACTCGCTAAGATTAAGATGAACTCGAACTCCGCCAAGTAGCATGGCCTTTGAGCGTATTTGTCACTTTCTTCTGTTGTTCAGCTCGGAAAATGGAACTTCGTACACCGCTCCGTCCTTCCAGAGATGTGTCCCCTTGATTCTCAATAGGATTGACATTTGTCCCCCGAAATAATAACCTAAGACCATTGATCTTTTTGCTAATATACACACATATTCACATCAACTTTGATGCGCTGAGGGCGTTTGGTGGCTTCAGGTCATATAGTACCAAGGCACCCCAAAGTTATATCTCACTCGATACCGACAAAACGCCTCCTACGTTTATCCGGGCTTTATCCGATTGATATATCCAGAGATAATTCCGGGTCAAATTAAACACCGTAAGTTCGCTTCTCCCACCTTGAGCAACCGCGTAGAGGCTTTGCGACATGCTTTCGCATTATAGTACAACCGTCCCTTTGGAAATTTCGGTACCCAACGAGGTGCTTTTTGAGATATTCAACAACCTCTCTACCCCCAACCTCGTAATTCTTACGTCCGTCTCCCGTTGTTTCAACGCCGTATCAGAACACATTTTATATTCTTCTATATCAATAAAGGACATTCTCTCATCGTCTTCTCCCTCCCCATGGCGCACAGAAAGATGTTGCCAATCTCTCATCCAGCGCCAATATTTGGGCAAGAGCATTCGTGGATTTCACATTCGATGGCACATCGATGTTGATCCTTCCTCACCTTGCGACTTCGATCTTACAACAGCGCTCGAGAAACTCGAGCAGGTCCTTCATAGCGGCATCCTTTCCTCACTCGAATCACTTGAACTCTGGCTAGGACCAGCAAATCGAGGTGTTCACCCTTCAATACCCCATATCATCGAGCAAATGATCCTTGGCTCTCATTTCCGACAACTTACCAGTTGTTCTCTGGGCGCAGAGTGGGCAAAAGGTTTACCACCTTACTCTGGCACCCTGGATAATTTCCTTGGCTCACTACAGTCTTTACGGCACTTGAAGCTGCATGACCATCATGCGGCTTTGAGTCTGCCTTCTGTCGCACTTCCTATTCTATCATCTTTCCGCGGTTCACCCGCTACATCAGCGTCGCTTCTTCCGGGTAGACCCATTCAATATCTTTCGCTCATCGGCGATGACTACGATGTGAATCAGGAGATTCTAACGCGGTTTGCAAAAACCACGGTCCCTCTTCGAGTTTTAGATCTATCTGGAATGTCAGTGAGGCCAATTCTTCTCCGAAACCTCGCTACGCATCTTCCCTCCATTGAGGTGCTGAAGGTGCGGCTTGCACTACGCCATACCCTACATTACGCACTCACTGGCATAGTAAGTGGGCTCCCTATCGTTCTTGATCATAAATCCTGACGTTGTACATTGTAATAAAACAGCGGCTTCTGACTGGCTTGTCGTCCGTTCTGAAGAAATTCCGTTTACTTGTTCATCTAGACTTGTCCCCCACTTCGGTTGCCGGTGGGGATGTTAAACAAGAGTTGAACCTTTGCGATGAATGGCATCGCGCATGCCCATCATTAAAGAGGATAACATTCCCTTCTCACAGAGAGTGGTTTCATCGGTTTGACAGGATGTGGATACCTACTGACATATGAAGATCAGGAGCAAAAAACGTTCGAGGGTTTTGTTATGGTCTAATTGCTACGCTTCCGTCTTGTGTTTGAATTTCCCCGATTATAACTTTGACTTCTCCCGCCCCTTGTCGGAGACAATTGTACTACACTTACACACACTGCACTTTCCTCAAAGGATTACAGTATGTAAAAAATTATGCTCATGAATCTTCTGGAATACTGGCTAGTGACAGCTAATAATCTCAAAACAACAGGAAAGATTTGACAACTCATGGTTTTTATTTCGGGGAATTTTCGACGAATTTTGTTGGCATATTGCTTTATTTCTTGGGGAGGCAATTGACTGATCCTCCAAGAGACAAGTCTTATTACATGGCTCATCAGCTTGTGCGTATTAGAGCTGATCCTACAGCTAAACATAGAAATTACAGAAGCCCAATAACTGCTAAAGATAACAACATAAAGTCCAAAAATACCAGGGCGTAATTACTCGTGATGGGTATCAAAGGGGGTTCGAATGAATTATTCGGAATCGTCGACAAAGATATCAGTATAGTGGTTGAGGATCGTCTCTATTGCCTAGATTGGAACACAATGAACAGAATGGCTAGTTTTCGCGCGGGTTCGATTTACCTGATTTTGATATGGAGCATCTGCAATGCTACTCGAAGGGCCTGCAGTGGGAGCTGATTGTCCAAAAAGAGTTGGCCCGAAGACTATTGCTAAATTCTGGTTCGTCATTGAATTCTCGGAAGCGTGTTGATTGATCCTAGTAAGGCGATAAAGTTATCATCAAAGTGCAGCATGGAATGGAAAGCACTGTACCGGTGCAAGTGTCCCAGGAGATATTTTAGGGTGGCGTAATTGGGATCAGGTAGATCGTTCACTCTTTCATGAAGCCGGATATGGCGAAGACGATCATTTTCAATTTCTGATAGCGTGAATCAGTGAATCCATGGAAAAACAGATGTGCACATACTGGCAGCTTCAACGAATCCTTGTTGCAAGCTAAACGTCATCAATGGCTCTGGAAGTTCTCGAAGCCACATTTTTAGCACGCTGGTGACATTATTGATATCTGAGGACCATTCATGATTGTCTAGATTCACAGCTTCCAGGTCTGGTAGAATTTGCGTAAGTCCTTTAGTCTCAAGCGGTCTAGGTAAGCATACCTTTATCAAGAAGTTGTTTCAATTTTGCAACTTTGCTCGTCGCGCCACTGAGCCGGTAGATGCCTTGGGCATTCAGTCCGTATTTTTCGATAGCTTCGCAACATTTCCTCATAATCAGAGGTATTTCTACGTCATCCCTCGCCATCTGTTCTCCCAGGTCGATACCGAATGTGAAGTGGATTTTGTCAGGGCTGTTGGAACCATTAATATGTGTGGCCGAAGAAGAAGAAGTCGGCGGTTTATCTGAGTTGTGCGAACTCAACGTGGGCAACTACAAGATTCTCAATGAGCATAAAGCGAAGGCCGAATTGAATTTCCCTACAAATCCTTCATCTGAAGGGCCTTCCCGCCGTGGCCCTCTGTTCGGAGAAACTGAATGAGCGTAGGCATAATTCTGCATATACGTTCTAAAGTCGCCACGATTATCGATGGCTTCTATTGCAGTTTTCAGCCCAGCAGAATGGCCCCCTTAGATATAGGTGTGAGTTTTTTCTTCAGCTCCTGCACTATAGTGGACCTTCTGACCTTCGTCCTTCGGAGGAACTAGTGTTGAGCCATCGTTCAGGAGAATACTTTCAAAAAGAAAAGCATATCGTGTGAGATGATACTGAGTGCCTAGATCGATTTCGTCCGAACATTCTTTCAATGCCTACTATGATAATGAGAAAGATGTACCGCGCTCAATCGACTCATCTTACCCGTAGAATACGTGGTAGCTGGAAATTGAAGTATTCTTGCCGCATTGCTTGTGTATCAATCACAGCTTTCCGAAATGCATCGGAAGCAGCGGACATACGAGACCTTATGTCGTCCTCTTGTCTTTGAATCTATAGTGACTTTCAGACCTCGGGATAACAGAACATCTGGGAGGAACAAGGACTTGCATTTCCGGGGTTTTTCCCTTTGAGAAGTAAGCCGCCTTTGGCAACGGCTTTGCCTATCACGCGTTTTCCACCAGTAGTACCGGCTCTTGCTTGAACGGTATTGTCCTTGAAAGATTCACCCTCTTTCTGCAAAAGTAATCGTTCAAGCTCTTCAGTGGTGACGTCTAGGCGGTTCTTGCATTTTTCGGTAGCTGTCTCGGATTCTTGAAGCGCGCGTTCGTATCGAGTGGCTAGCTCTTTGGTCTAGGCCAATGAGAAATAATCAGCAACATCTTGTGAAAATAGGTAAAGACACAACTGATTTCCTGTTTTTATCAACCTCTTTTGCTATATTGGCCAGTTCTTCGCTCATCTCATTCAAACGTTGGGAAAATCTGATTCGATTTTCGCTGAGTACTTCGTGGACCTTCATAGAGTTCTGCCAAGCGGCGACAAAGCTCCTGGTCATACCCTGAGTCATACATGTTCGTAAATGACAACTGGAAGTACTTACCCGGCCTTTCCGTCATTCATCGAATACACCTCGGTAGTCGTGCGAGCTAACTTCTGTAAAGTTTTACCGTATTCCTCTTCAATCAGAGCGCGCTTCTTGAAGAATACTGAAGCCTCCTAGAAGAACATTGAAGATGTAATGCGAGCATCTCGAAGTCAACTACTCGCCCTGCAAGAGACCATACTTTGTTTGATACGATCGAGAAGCAACGGTACACCGCACTGCAAATTAAAAGTTCCGTGCCAAGATAAGTGCGTGTTCCAATTGAAATGTCATAGAAAACATACATCCATCTCACATAAAGCCCTCAGAACATTCTCGTCAAATGCTGTTTCTACGAGCTCGGGAGTTGGGGGTGGAATTTCCTGTGACTCTGATAAAGCAGTCGGTGTATCACGCCATCTGGATCCTGAAGAAATTCCTCCAGAATCTGAACTTATTCGTGGCTGAGGAGATCCGGAGTGCAATGGGTGTCCATGTCCGGTGGATTCAGTAGAGTCATCATGGGAGGTTAACGATGGCCGACGATATGAAGAGGGTGAAATTGGGTCGGATGGCTCGGAACTGTGCCAGGCGCTCGAGGAGTACCCTTCCTCATGCATTAGACAGTATGTCAGATTCAAATTGTAAAATTCTGCAGCTCTGATCACGCGGTTTTGATGCTTGGTCAGTTCCCAAATGCGGGCCAAAGTACATATACGGGCCAAAGTACATATACACTGACTCTTCAACGTCAACTTCAAAACTTGCACTCCCCTGGCTTTATGCCGCTCGTCGCTGACTTATAACCCATTCAGGCTTTACTTTTCACGATCACAATGGCATGATGCCTTTGCTGAATGCACAAAGTTAAATAAAACTCAAAAAGAATGCTCCTTCCACTGCTCCTTCCACCGCAAACCATGTGTACTCGTAACTCGCCCGATTATTTCGAAATGCAACTTTCGCAAAGTCGACGCAATTTCCCTGAAATCCACGTCTGATCCTGCATCAAACTGCGTGGCCTCAGTCAGAATCCCTTCTGGCAATCACGAAACTGAATCTTACCTCTGGCGACAAGTGGAGGTGCACTTGTCACAATCCAATTTATGGGAATTACTAAGCGCGCATGTAGTCGAATTGCAGTCAATCTGAAGAAATATCAGGGAAGCGTAATAATGTCAGTGGTAAGAAAAATGTACCCGTTCGCGTCTGGACACGACACAATGTCCACAGCTATATTCAGTCGCGATATTCAAGAGGTAACACATGCTGGCTTGAAGGTCTGCGAGTTGAATGGTGAGCATCTGTTGTCCTTCAATGAGATGCTTTTATATCCTGAACAGTGGACTGTCGTTCGGGGATCGGACCTTGGCCAGTATAATGAACAACCTCAGTATCTGGGCCAAGTACGCTGTGCGACGGAAAGAACGCAATTTCACATGAACTTGAACCCCGAGCACAAACTCATTTACGATAAAGTTTGGGGTCTTCATTTTTTCTTATAAATTCATCGCTGAGATTGAAAGAACGCAACCTAAGATTATTTATTTGGATGGTATTTGTTTTCTTTGAAGAGGGAGCTTGATACATTTCCAGATCCAGTCCTGTGCAGATCATGATAAGTGATGGTATTTCGCTCTAGGGCATCAGTGGGAATCGCGACAGCCAGATTCTTAATTCGGGTGGCCCCGAAAGGGGTTTTCACCTGGTCACACAATGCCCCGGCTGTTCTTCAACGGGATATCGTACCGGTTAGCATCTCCTTTCGAGGCGCAGTGGTGTCCTAGCACATCTTTTCTTCCCTCGTCGGGGATGTGGTCGAATTCTTCAAATTGCTAATCTCCAGAAAATCGTGAGTCCAAGTTTTTTCATGAATTTGGCAGGAGTTTAATTGACACCGCCCGGGGCAGTAGATAATTGTTTTGAGTATGACAAGCTGTGATCAAACTCGCATGGGGGCTGCACATCCATTGTCCTCTGCTTTACCCCTATCAGATAGAGGTCTTTCGCATGCAGTTCTCGAAGTTTCATTGGATTGGTACGTTATTCAGGGATCCGAATGATGTTTTCTCTGGATGAGCTACTAATATGTATCTCTTGTTCATTGTACAGTGACCACCTGGACAAAGTAGACATAGAATTCTGGTTCTTTAAATAACAGCAGGGTTTCCTCCTCCCATAGCCTACTCATTTGGAAAGGCAGCCTTCACCAGGGTGAACATGTCTTCCCGAGGTCCGTGTTTGCTCTTGCACCAGTCTAGGGAACTCTGTTAGAACATGTGCAAGACACCATTCAAGCATTATCTCGGGTTGCAAGTAGAGGTGCACTGACTAGAGTTTAATTGATGGAGGTGTCAAGATTATGCCTCAGTGCCACAGGGTGCAAAATAAGTTGCTGCCACTTACTGAAGACTTTTGGAAAATTGATGTAAATTTCTGATAAGATAAGATTTGTGACTTATGGAAAGTATTACATAGAACTTATGGAATAAAATTTCCATAAAGGGAAATTTCTTTGCCTAAGTTTATCATAAACAACAAGATAAGTAGACAATCTTATGCTTTAGCCATTTAATGTTAGTTCACCATAAGTTTTTTATAAGCCACAAAAACTTATGATAATTTGCACCCTGTGTGCTGTGTCCCGACACTCAGATTTCCAAGATTGGACTTATAGGATTGTTAAAGTCCACCCTTTGGCGCTTTGTCCTGAAGCTCAGTATTTCGAGATGTGTTTTATTGTAATCTTTTCTTATTGCTCTTTCTTGCTACACAATCCCTTTTGACTAGCCTGGTCTGTATTCTTTTATTACCCTGAAGACACTAAACATATAGCTTCTAGTAACTAGTCCAGTACTCCACTCCAATATACTGATTAGTTAGTATAAATACTCCTGTACTATACTCTAGTTCTTCAGTTTAATTATCAACTCAGATCAATTTAAATCAATCTAGATCACCCTGTTTGACTCTTAGTCTTGACCTTGGACTTTAGAAGTTCCTTGGTTTGCTCCTTGTCATTAGTAATATCTACCACTCATTAGTTTGGCTGCTTCTTGTCACTCTCACTGCTATACTTCATCCTCTGGGGACTCACAGCAAGGCAGTGGTATTGATAACTTCACCACTGTCCCATTATATTCCACTTAGATACAGATTAGTTCTTTCTTGCCAAAGGCATGGACTTACTGGTGTACATGATCTTAACAGGAGGGGACATGGTGTTGGCCCAGTTCAGTAGCTTCTGTAGTTGATCAACCTCAACAGAGAAGTCCTGACTGGTGGGGATCAGTGTGGCAGCTGCTGGGGTGGAGGCAGCAATCTGGACTGTTTTGTTTGGGAATAAGGTAAATAGCCTGAGTGCAGGTGTGGTGGCTGAGATCTGCTGAAAGTGAGGCTGTTGACATTGGATATGGTCCTGACCAAGTCACATAAACTTGTCCTAGCAGGTTACTTCCAAGTGTCCTCAATATCCTCAGTAATGGCAGGTGGTTTCCTTGTGTGTGCAGTTCTGATTCAAATGACCCTAAGTACTGCAGCCAAAGCATTGTTCATGCATATGAGCAAAGAAGGCTTTCTTGTTATGTCCAGTACTGGTGTATGTAGCATCAATGTCCATGGCATGAAGATTGGCAAGGGCAGTATAAGTAACAGTATGTCCAGTGTTTCACTGTAAGACCTGGGTCAGAATAGGTCTTAGGGTAGGTTTTGGTATAAGGAATTTATGTTGTAGCATGCTAGGAGCAAGCTGGAGCTCGAAGGGAGCTACGAGAACCGCGACTGAGGATGGGAATGACCTACGAATAGTTCGGATGGAGAGGATTGACCTTCGAAGAGGTTCCTGGGAGGTCCTGGGAGGTCCCTAGGATGTTGGCGGGGTTAGAGGTTGCTAGGAGCTAGGAAATGTCGGAGGGCTACGTAGTACGAGTTGTAGTAGGTAGGATTGACAGTACAGGATCACTTTAGATTGTAGACGTAGGGAGTTCCGGACATAAGAGCTCCAGACGGAGTGTAAGTCCGGGAAGGAGGTCCCGGGAAGTGGAGGTAGAGGTGAACGTCCCCAAGTGTTGGAGGTAGTAACGGAGAAGCGATATGTAGTTCAATGGTAGCTATACCAAGGTCCCTGAGCTCGTGGAGCACTTAGGGAGCTTGAGGAGGTTTGAGGGAGGTTGGCTCACCAAACGATAGACATTTGGGGAGCTTTAGTATTAGTTGAGGGAGCTCGAAGACTCACTCGGACTGCTTAGACGTGAGGTAAAAGCGTGTATTGGGTCATTTAGACAACCATAGAGATGAGATAGTAGTAGAGAAACAGAGATAAGGAAACAGAGAGTAAGAGAAATCTGTATAGTTAGCAGGTACAAAGGGACAGGGACTGGACCTATGCAAAAAGGTGTGTGTTCAAAATATACCAAGCTGGGCGCGTTTATGTTACCGAGGATACTTATATAGGTGAGAGGAATAGGTAAGGAGACATTGTAATAAACGAGCATCTAATGGGGATGGCGTGAAGTGCGGAGCCCATGAGGCTGAATTGATAGGGGATTGTCCGATGGCCTTCTCGAGACTGTTGCTTCGGATGGAAGTTAGTATTGGTCGGGAGGTTGGCTAGGGTTCCGTGGTTCATGGGGGGTTCATGGGAGGTTAAGGGTTCATGGGAGGTTATTTAGGAGGTGCAGAAGAACTGGTAAGCAGCTTTGGGATGTCCAGGAGGGAGAACAAGGGGAGCTTTAGGGACAGGGCATGACATTCACCTAGTCATGATGGGGTTATTGTCAAGACCATGCTTTGGTACCCCGCTCCGCCACTCAGTACTCTGAGATCTACCATTTATTGTAATCTTCTCTTTATTGTTCTTTCTCGCTACACATTCCCTTTCTACCTAGTCTCTTCTTATTATCTTATTCTCTACCCTGCAGGTACTATACATATAGCCCCTAGTAGCTAGTCTGGTGCTTCACCCCAATACACCAATTAGTAGGTATAAATACTCCTGTACTATACTGTAGTTCCTCAGTTTAATTATCCACTTAGATCCACTTAGATCCACTCAGATCATCCTTAATCACTCGCTTTGTCTTCTGAAGTCTTGAGGCTTATACCTTGAGTGCCTCTGTCTCAACCTTAGAACTTATAAGTTCTTTGGTTCACTCCTCATCATTGGTGTTCCCGCCGTATTCGGCTTGGCTGCTTCTCGTTCTCTCACCTCTGACCCTACTCTCCGGGAACTAGCAGCGTAACAGCGGTGTTGTTAATAACTTCACTACTGTCCCACCACAGCTTCCGCCCTTAGTTACCATATGGCCCTTGGCATGGCTTTCTGGTATACATGATCTTAACAGTTATGTAAGAAGACATCTTAAGGGATTGCTCCAGCTCTAAAGGAGGCAATTGAATGAGCTATATCAGTGGATGTCTTTCTACATAACTGTTAAGATCATGTATACCGGAAAGCCGTGTTGAGCAGGACAGGGGTTACACAGTGGTGACACTCTGTGGTACCAACCTGGATAGTGTTCTACTTATAGTCTCAGAGAGGCAATAAAGGTAAG
>MU795565.1:0-17336 GCA_027886305.1 Lentinula aff. lateritia
GTGGGGGGGGGGGGGGGTCGTGAGAATCGTACCCGCGATCTGAATCTCACTCGCCTCTTGATTCTATGAGTTAACTTCGGTAATGTGAAAAGGGTTCTGCTCTTCGTAATGGCTAACTATATTTTTTCGAAGCAGAACACAGGTCATTGGGGGAGGTGAATCCTCTTCTTCGGAGCGACTCTCTTCAAAAATATCGCAGAACCGGCGACGCTAGAACTGCCGTCGTCCTGGTCCTGGTTTTCTTCCCTCATTTTTTGTTTTTTCCTAGATGCGACCTCATTCTCCTCATCGTCTGATTTATCGAGACGTTTTTTCGCCCCATGTTGTTTCCTGGCAGTGTTAACATCGTCCCCTTGAGCCATTTTCACTGAGTCGTTGGCCTGCGGGAGGTGCGATGCAGCGGCGTCCTCAAGATCATACGATATGTCATGTAACTTTGCTTGCATGGGGCCGCTAGCAGAATGCATCAAGGAGAGTACTTTGCGTTTGATGAGGTGTAGTTCGACAAATTTTTCCACGTCCCAGGTGCGTTCCTGCGACAGACCTACATCATTTAGATGAGCTGCTGAAGATGACACCACTGTGACCTGAATCACTACTCACTCTGAATCGGGTGTGAAGCGCGTTCCGCATGGGTACCGACCCCTGTTGGCATCATCGTAGTATTTGTCAAGGTACTAGTGCCTTTGACTTGTGATCTTTGAGTTTTGGTCTCTGCAATACTCTCAGACACTTTCTTGGGGGGAGAAGCAATGTAGAGGTCCTCCTCTTCTTCAGAGTGATTCTCATCTTCGCTTTCAGGTATGATTTCCTCAGAGTCATCATCTGAGTACTGCTGAGTTAGCTTCTTAGGGCTACCAATTTTCTTCGACTGCTTTGCAGTTTTGATGTGAGCACGCTTTTCGGGAGACTGACTATCAGTAAGCCTAGATGGAGGAGGGGGTAGCTCTCTATGCGGTGGAGTGACCCTTGATGAGAAGGGGTCTAGAGTACAAAAAAGACAAATTGGGCCTACTTTTGACTCGAAACTTGTGATCTTTCAGAAATGCTCTTGGAGGCAGAAAATTCAGATATGTGATCAACCATCTATTTTGCAAAGTACTTCAAGATTAGTGTGCATATCCATGGCATAGCTATATAGAAAGGGTTCAAGGAGTTACCTTCACTGAGCGGTTCCTGACTGGAGTTTGAGCAACCAGATCATGCTCTAAACATTCCAAAGACTTGCTTTTAATGTATTTTTCCAGGAGGAGGTCATATAATCCTTTGTTGATGTTCAATGTTGCAATTAGACGAGACCGTTTTTCTTCCACACTTCGAGAGCATTTCCCATTAGTCTTTGCTTCTTTGCAAGATACGCAGCACGGAATTTCCTGATTTGGTACGCATGGTATGTTTTTGGATTTGCATTGGATACATGCCTGAACATTAGTTTGGTGAACACAAGTTCGGATTGCGTCGCGGAAATGTAACTATTGAACAAACCGTATCCCTGTTATTTGTTATCCACTCTCTCCGCTCCGCAACAGTGCCCATTCGGCGATATTCTTCTGAGAATGCCTTAATGAGCCCGGGAGTTAATGCTTTTCGAGGCTCTTCAGGGCGAGACATGGGGAAACGACTCGAAGTAGTATTGAGTAGAAGAAATCGACTTGTGCATGAAAAATTTTCGCTGCTCGTAAAATGCCGAACCAAACAATCGGCAACGCCGGCATTCCTTTTCTGACCATGTCTTCCACCAAGTCGAAGTCTGTCCGCAAAAGTGCTCTAAAAAACGTAGCGCCAGCTTTAACAACAAATAAACGCTCCCAGATCAAAGAAGCTTCATCTGTGGCTGAAGAGAAGGAGGACGAAATCGGCGGCGAGACTGATGAAAGCGAAGGCTCCGAAGACGATGGTGGTATTGATGATGAGGGTATAGAAAGGCTCATGAAAGCCCTTGGCGATGATGGATTGGACGACTTTGAACGAGCTCAGCTTGAGGCTGCACTGGATGACCCTGAGGATAAGTCAGAGGGAGAGGACAGAGAGGACGCAACTACGGAGGAAGAAAACAGTGACCAGGATGAAGAGGTCGAAATTGACGACACAGAAGGTGAAGAAGAGGATGAGCAGTTCATTCAGCTGGAGGATGTTGAAGCTATCGTTGACGACGCTGTCCCTTTTCAAAAAGTTGAAATCAACAACGAAATCGCCCTTGCACGGATACGGGAAAGCCTACAGCTCGATCCGTCAATACCATGGACTGAAACTTTAGCTGTCTCTTATCCTCGTACTATCGACGTTGATGTCAATGACGACCTGAACCGAGAATTAGCCTTGTGTGTTCATCGTCAATTCACCTCTCCAATATATACTAATATAACATCTTTCAAGTTACAAACAAGCTCTACACAGTGCCAGCCATGCGCACCAAGTAGCCACAAAGTCATATCCAAATTTCCCGTGGACTCGCCCCAGTGATTATTTTGCTGAGATGGTCAAAAGCGACGTGCATATGGAACGCATTCGCCAAAGACTTCTTGACGAAAAGGCCGGCATTAAAAAGAGCGAAGAAAAGCGCAAAGAAAGAGAAGGAAAGAAATTCGGTAAACAGGTGCAGATCGAGAAGCTCAAAGATCGCGAGAGAGGTAAAAAAGAGATGGAGGAACGCTTGAAGGGACTCAAGAGAAGTGAGCTTGCAAAAACAAGCCCAACTTACGTTTACTCATATTTCCATTTCCCCAGAACGAAAAGATATTCTCGATAACCCAGATGGGAACGACGACGCGTTTGATGTTGCTGTCGAGGATGCCATATCCGACCGACCAGCAAAGCGAGGACGCGGTGGACCTGCTAGTGGGTCCAGACTGTCCCGACAGGGCCGAGATAAGAAATTCGGATTCGGCGGCGCAGGAAGAAGGTCTAAACAAAATACCAGTGCTTCTACGGATGATTTTGACTCCGGATCAAGAAAAGGACCCGGTGGTGGAGGCAGGGGTGGCAGGGGTGGAAGAGGTAGCGGAAGGGGTGGAAGGGGTGGCGGAAGGGGTGGAGGAGGTGGGGGAAAGGGTGGAAGAGGAGGCGGAGGTGGAGGCGGATCTAGGGGAGGTTCTAAAAGGCTTGGAAAGTCAAAACGTATCGACGCACGTAGCAAGTAATTCTGCGCAGCCAAATCATACTACGATAAATACGTTTGCAAGATATGGTGTGAATTGTGCTTTCACTAAACTTTGGCAGTGTTGCCTGCTACTGTCACTATATAATATGCGATCTAATGCACAAACGCCCTTGCTCCTTTACGCCCCCCATCTCCCGCGTTCTCTTTCAGTAGTAGTACACAGACTCCTGCTAAGCAAAAGACCCCTACACTTGTATACACCGGTACAGATCGATGAATCATCATAAAAACGCCACCGAGAGCAGGCGCGATCATTCCACCACTATAGAGAGGTAAGAATATTGAATTAAACAGACGAATGAAGGCTTTGAATGCACATACATGCGCGACAATGCTGACGCGATGCCGCACGCTGTACCACGAACTAAGAGTTCATTTCAAAAACCACATCAACGACCATGCTGAAAGGAAACATACTTTCAGTTCCAAAAATCTCAGGCGTCCAGCTTAGTGACGGAAAGAAATGAGGAAGATTCAACAGGGTTTCAGGATTTACTTACCCGTATAGTATGGCCCACATTGTCTATCAGAGAGTCTTAGCCAAGTCATCTGAAGAGAAATCGGAGACCCACCGTAGCACTGAGACTGATTCCGACCGCACTCGTTCTGATAGCCCAAGATGCATCGGCCATGACGAACATTACACAAAAAAATGCTGTCACGAAAGTGCTACCAGCCAAAGACCATCGACGACCAAGCGGTGATTCAACCATCAAGGCCCCAAGCTAGGTAAATGTTATGACAAGACGATACATGAGAAGATGGACCGCTTTACAATTGCACCTGGACAACCTCCCAAAGTAAATATAACAACATCCCACAAACTTTCTTCTAAGGTCTTCGGTATTATGGCAACGCCATCGTCATGACCGGATCCACCACTTGTTTCCAGTAATTTTGGTAGAAATACGTTGAACATAGTATACGCTGGAATAGGAAAAAATATATGAATTGCTGCGTCTTGTACGGATTCACAACAAGCACACCTAAAGACATCGCCCACCAAGCAGCCCACACCAACAAGGTCGTACTTAGCCATTCTGGGGCTAAAACCAGCATCACCCTGTCCCACCATGCCCATATTGGTCGACGTACCCAATGTGGGAGCATCCTGCAAACTTTTCTCTCATATATTGAGGAGGCACGCCGCGAAAGCCTGTGGCTCCGTCTACGAGCGTGAGTCAGTGGTCGATGCCGGGGAACTGCATCAACGTCTGCGGTCACATGAGAGGGCTGATCCATAGTGGGAGTAGGACCATCGGGCCCGGAATTTGCATCAAATTTGGCATTGGCTAAATCTGATATCTCCCGTGTTAGCGAAGGAGGAACAGCATATTCAATGATGGGCGCTGCAAATACATGCGCACCGAGTGGTGTAGATGATTCCCCTGTTGACGAATAGTGTGCTATTCCTGCGTCAAATATAGTGTCACCGGTTTTGCGAAGATCTTGGTTGGAATTTACATATTGCCTGTCAGCATCATCTCCAGCGCCATCAAGTGACCCATGGGGAAAGAACGGGGCAGAATCTTCACCATGTTGTTCAGGATTGTCGCAATCGCGAGGAGATGAAGGGGTCTGTGGTTTCTGGTCATCTACATCTTCTAGCGCAAGCGAAAGATCAGAGCCATTGAATTTGGAAATCATCTGTAAAGATTCTAAAGCTTCTTGAGGCCGGCCTGCATGAACGAGGTATCGGGGTGACTCATGCAAACGGAAGAAAACCATTCTACCAAGAAACATGGCGAGTGTCTGTTGCACATGATGTCAATGAGAGTGAGGACCACTCGGAGACAAGTATCATTAACGCACGATAAGTCCTAAGGCTATAAGAAGATATTTCCAACCCTTGTTTTGAGTTGCAACGTCACAAGCTGCTAGTGTATTCACGGAGCAGGAATGTTGGGGTACTACGAGCAACGCTACAACTGCCGACAACACCGCTCCGAATGAGAAGAAAACCGACAAGGCAGTAACAAGGTATTGCTTTCCATTTGGCATGTGTTCCAAAAGCAGGGTACCATCGGTCGGCATTGAGCCCTGTGTGACTGTAAGAACAGAGGTGATGCGAGGAAAATGAGTCTTACACCAACAGCACTGCCCAAAAGAAACAGCAATAGACACAGTGTGCCAAACGAATTTGCGAAAGATGCAAGGAGGCCGAAAAGTGAAGTGAAGAACAGAGTTGCATTGAATGCCATACTCCGACCCATGAGATCAGAACCTGCAATTCCTTCATGCATATTCTGCGCGGTGCAAAGGTATAGGTCTGCTCACAAGTTCCCCAGCCCAAAGCACCAATCATCATCCCTGCAAACATGGACGAAGAGACAGCACCGATGTAATTATCTGGAACTGAGGATAACGGGTGGTATGAAACGCAAATGTCAACAACTTCCTTGGATGAACATACCAGCGTAGTGTTGCTGCACCCGAGGTAAAATAATGGCAACCGCTTGTATCCACATCTAACGAAGGAGAAGGTGATGAGTCGACCACTCGAGTGCCAGTCTGTTTTCTACGATCCGCGTACATTATCAGCCAGCCAGCCTATTAATAAAGCTCACAGTCGCATTGTGGAATCTTAATGTTTACGAGAACGCACCGAAACCACATAAAGACAACAAGGTCCATTGATAACTGCCCATTCCAATACGGTCTATAGTTCTATCTAACTTTGAGAAAATATACGAGTGGTTAAAACGTCAAATTTTCAATTGAATTGAATAAGCCCAAGTACCCTTGTTCGTTCATCGCAAACTTCATCCAAGAGACCTTCCGCATCGTTTTGATACTCCATATCGTCGAACTCATCTTCGTATGCGTCCTGTGTTGACATCCTATGGTTTCCTGGTGATGACCAGAAGGAGGCACGAGGTGATACTGAGCCCATATTGTGTAAGCATAGATTTAGAAATCGTCGTCTGGCGCGATATAAGCAAAGAATGGCGCGGTAGGCGAAAGCAGAGTACTGAATTGGCGCCACACGCACTTCTCACGGTGGGTAGAGACTTTACATTGAGAATTTGAGATGTATATAAGTACAGTAATTGTCAAGAGCCAACTCAAGGCAAAGTTTTTCAGTCATCAGAAAACAGAGATAGTGGTCGACTAAGTCTTGCAGAATCAGGAGATGCCCATCCCCAATGCCCCCCAAGAGTCATTGCTCTCGATCCTGGACTTCGCGTATCCTTCCCCATAGAATCGGAAGCTGCAGTAGACGGTCTCTGTGGTGAATCGCCTCGGAACGGATCCGGAAGGCTATGATTATCAGGTATTGGTGAAAACGCAGAATCCGAATCGTATCTTTCTTGTGTGGCGTAAGCCATCATAGGTGTCGTTGGTACAAACCCAAGTGGGAGCTCTCCATCCGGTAATCTTATGGTGATAGGAGCATTGGGTACCGGTGTAGATGACGGTAGTATGGCAATGCCCCGTGTAGCTTCAGCAATCACATCATTTGGTAGCGCAATAGGTCGATTTGCGTCCTCAGGTGAAAGCAACACAGGATTCAATCTAGAACTATCATTCGAGGAGGTAGTGGTCGGGGTTTGAGACTGCAGTCGAACGAAGATCAGCGTAGCACGAACAAAAGATAAGAACGCTCACCGGAGGCTCTATCTGAATGTTTGGAATGACCGGGCTAGAATATGATCGCTGAAAATGCCTTTTGAACCAAGCGACGGGCGTTTTAGTACGTGCAGTCCCTGCCGGAGGGGATGAATCTGAACTAGATGTTCCAGATTGTACATGAGCCTGTTGTTGGAGCTGTTCGGTGCGATGATGCCGCGGGGGGGATGCTATAGGTTGAGGTTCTCTATCTGCAGGACCTGCAACCTGAGTGTGCTGAACACCAGAGGAGCCCTGGGGATTCATTTGTGAAAGTGTTTCTACCGATAACGGTGTTGGCTGCAATATAATTTTGCGTTTTCGAGGACCACCCGAAACACGAGGACTGCGGGACCGCTCTGAAGTATGAGATGATCGTGCTTGAGGTGGGGTTCGAAGAAACTATGATTCAACATTTTCTCAAAAGTTGAGAATCTCATCGCCAAGAACATAAGAAAAGAAGAGCAAAAAGACAATTGATATGGAGATTGAGGACGTACGCAAAGGTTAGAAACTGGCGTGACCTACCTCAGGTTCAGGACGACTTTCACCGTCGGGTTCACCTCTGTTTGAAGGTGGAATTGACACTATATCCCTCCATTCTTCCACCATTCGCCTTGAACCTGTATCTCCTGTTGGAGTCGATCCTCTGTCGACATCGAAATTGGGTGGGGGTCGTGGAGCTTCCGCTCGCTCACGAGCAGGTGGACTGACCAGATCGTACTCCGAAATTCTTGTTGAAGCCCTCGAGCCTGTAGAAGCAGCTCGACTTCTCCATGAATTTCGTCCCAGTTCTCTTTGATTTGCAGTTTGTTCTCGCACAGTGTCTGGCTCTGATGGAGCCTGCGTGGCTGACGGAACTGGATTGCTGAGCTCATGTGGAGGAGGCATAGGAATAAAATGGTCCATAGGGGTCATCGTTGGTATGTAGTTATCCGGTGGAACAAGAGAGTGATGTGACAAACTCGAGGGCGGCCTTGGAATAGGTAGAGGATGGATCACCTCTGGCGAGCTGGTCTGAGATTGGTTAGTTGAAAATACGTACGTCTGAGCGCGGGATGATCTGGATTGAGGTCGTGATGGATGAGGCTCTGAAGAAGGGGGAGAGCGAGATCTCAACCTGGATGCAATTGATCGAGCACGTTCACGAGTGCGGCTAAGTAAGGGCGACTGCTGTGCTGGCTGAGCACCAGACGATACCGAAGGCACCACATAAGAGTCATCTTCCGGGATGAAAGGCTTGCGATTTCTTGTGCTAATAAGCTATCAAATCTCTGAATCGAATTGGGTCACGAATAAGAAAGTAGCCACCTTATTGTCCGAGATCTATTTCTTCTCACCGAGGACGAAGCTGTGGAATCATCGGCTTCACCCCTTCCATCATCTGTTTCGCCATCTCGCATCCGCGTGGAAGATCCCCTTCGCCTGGGCACGAAACGGTCCATTAAACTCGTTTCAGCCTGGGCACGTTCTATCCCTTCCTGGAATCCGATGTCCCAGCCTTCCTCCCAGCCTCGGCGTGTACTCTTCTCCGTTTCTAATTGTCTGACTCTACTTCTCAGGCGAGCAACCTCATCCTCAGCTTGGACCCGTGCTTGATCAACTTTACGAACCACATCAGTCGCTCGGTTCACTTCTTTTTGAGCCAACTCCAATTGTGCTTGATACAGCTGAAGGCTCTCTTGTGTTGTCCGCAAATCAGCCTCAACTGAAGCCTTATCTCTGGCCAATGCTACGAAACGAACCAAAAGCTCTTCCTTCTGCGTTTCAAGGGCGATATTTCTTGCATTGGCTTGGGTCAGACGTTCGTTGGTGAGAATCAGATGTGCCGAAATTGAGCGCGAAGAATGGCGCGAATGAGAACTCGAGCGACGAGGTCTGCTCTGAGTCTCTTTATCATTACTCTCGTGCTTGAGTAAATGGGAGCGGGAGTGGCGTAAACCGACGCCACGATGATTTCTCGGTGGTGGAAAAGGAAATTCTGTGACGTTGGCCTCGTCGTATATGTTGGGATGATAATGTTCCCTTGATCCTGACGATGTCGGTGAAGATACAGAGTGTACCTCTGCGATATCTGGCGGATATCTAGCGATATAGAGCAAGTCATCATTCTAATCGAAGAGTGAAGGGACCCGTCAAAACGTACTGCTCTTGGTGTAGGGACATATTGATTTGTGTAAAGCTTTATGAGTAGAGTAAAGCTGTCGCGAGCGACATGGAAGGTCTTTATAGCCTCAGTTCTGGTGAAGACTTTGAGCGCCACATACAGAACTTCCTGTTGTAATAGGAACAAGCATTTTTATACAAGGTTGCGCAGAACTTAAAGGAACAAGACTGACTAGTCCTATCGTACACGTGTTATGTGCATGTACATAGGTTCACAGATCTTGCACCTACCGCACGAAGGAAGCTTTCGCGACACGAGGCGCACGCGAGGAGGTGACAATAGATGGAGTCGATTCGCGCGACAAAATACCAATGGGTACGTGGACATTGGACGAAATAGTCCTACCTAAACTAAGATTAACATGGGAACACTGTTTCTGTGAATTCTCGTCGATGACGCTGACAGAAAATAATAACATACATATATAGTCAGATCGTCAGATATACATGAACCTTTCAAGCAGAATTCCAATCAGACAATCCTATATCATTAGTTGAAGAATCTGCCTGTCGCGGAAGCTGTTCATGAACTCGAAGATAGATCAATTGTCAGTGGTAGAATTATGATCCAGCGCCGAGCGAATTCGAAAGCAACAAGCTGGAGTAAACCACGTGCGAAATAACTCCTCCGTCTCTAATCCGTCTCTGCAACTTGTCAACTTTTCCCCGTCCATTGTTGAAGATGGCGACCCCGATTCGAAAGAAAAGAAATTTCAAGGCTCTTCAATTGACGACCGCTCCAGCACCTCAGATTGCAGATACCGCTGCTCAACCAATACCAACACGACAGGCTCCGCCGGCCAGTGGGAAAAAGCGACCACCGCCGATGACATTAAAAGCCCCAAAACTTCCTCCTAGCACGACTTCCGCCACCATAGAAGATGGTAATCTTCTTACGGTCCAGTCTAACTCAACTTCTGCTCCAAACACTGCTGTTACACCATCCGCGAAACGAAACACATATCATACAACACTTTCCAACACCCTAGCCATCCTCGATTCAAATGCAGAGGTCAAGTACGATCTCAGAAACGAGGATCTTAAGGATTTGCAGGAACTTGGACAGGGTAATGGTGGTAGTGTAAAGAAGGTTGAACATACACCCACGGGCACAATAATGGCGAAAAAGGCTCGTATCTTCGAAGGATTTTAACAGATCATTCATTGACATGCCGTCTTTAGATCGTTCTTATTGATGCCAAACCGTCTGTCAGGAAACAAATCCTTCGCGAATTGCAAATTATGCATGACTGTAATTCGCGGTATATCGTGTCCTTCTATGGTGCCTATCTTGCAGATCCAAATATCTGCATATGTATGGAATTCTCAGACAAAGGATCCCTAGATGGAATATACAAGAAGATAGGTGCTATCGATATCGATATTGTCGGCCAGGTTGCGCTTGCTGTGCTCGAAGGCTTGACGTATCTTTATGATGTCCATCGTATCATTCATCGTGGTGAGTAATGTTGTATGGTCACTTCGTTGCTTCCAATCTTACCAACTTCTGCTCCCCGAACCAGATATCAAACCTTCAAATATGCTTTGCAACTCGAAAGGGGAAATTAAGATATGCGATTTTGGTGTTTCTGGCGAGCTCATTAACTCGATTGCCGACACCTTTGTGGGAACCTCAACGTATATGAGCGTGGGTGTTCTCCGTCCTTCATAAATATACGCTACTCATAGTTCCTGTTATTCAGCCTGAACGAATACAAGGTGCCCAATACACCGTCAAGTCCGATGTGTGGTCCTTAGGCATTTCCCTCATCGAGCTAGCTCTCGGGCGTTTTCCCTTTGCTGAATCTGAGTCCGACGATTCCGACTTATCAGACTTGGAAGGCACTCTCTCGCCTGCCAGACCAGGTTCTATGGGGTCTATCGTTGCCCTCTCTCTTCCCCCGCGACAAAAATTACCAAAAAGCGGAACAGCGAAAAAGGATAAACGAAAAAGCAAAGGAGTCAGTTTACAGGGAGGTGGAATGACAATGAGTATTCTCGAGCTTCTCCAGCATATCGTAAATGAGCCTGCCCCCAAACTCACTCCCGAAGGACGATTCCCCAACGAAGCTGAGGAATTCATTGACAGCTGTCTCCTCAAAGACCCTGATGTAAGAAAGACACCGAAAGAGTTGTTGGTGGGTTACTTTCTAAGTCGTCCCATCTATCTGCATATCTGAATACACCACAGAATTATACTTGGATAGAGCAAGCCAAAGCATCAACAATTGATGTCGAAGCATGGGCAAACACATTTTGAGTGTGTGACATCCGCTTTGATGGTCTGTGTACACAATATAACGCGACTTCTTCAAGATTCCCAACCACCAATCTATTGTTTTCATCGCACTCTGGAAGATGCGCATCGCTGTCATTTTCTTATTTTGTGAACTGTCGCTGATATAAAAGCAAACAATGTATTACATCTGCCATTTGGCTAGTCTCTATACCCATTTCTGGATGCTCAAAGAAGAATCAGATAGATTCCACTTGCTTCAGACTCGCATTAAGCTAAGCCCACGGGGTTAATCGGAGACATCTATTGCTGTATATCACAGCCGTACCCTCTAAACTCTAAAAGAAACAAGCTAAACCCGTTCGTCTCCCGATACCGAATTAATAATATAGGCACCCAAATAAATCCCGAACAACCTAAAACCCTAGGAGAAAGTGCCAAATGGAGGCTAGTCTAGTACATGTTTGAACCGAATCGTAACAGATGGCGTTGCAGTGTTCCTCGAAGGAAAAGCGTTAATATCGTTGAGGTATGGGTGTAAAAGGTCGGGAAGTCATCAATATCGTTGGGCGTGAGGACGTGAAAGGTCAAAAGAGAGACACTCCCAGTATCTCGAGATAGTCGCCGACCCTCTATAAGGCTAGGATCCATCAGCTCTAACAGAACCGAACAACAAAGAAAACATAAAAGCTGACTCTTCGATGCGCAGTGCTTTCGTCTAAAGGGTTTCTTTCAGAATATTAATCACGAATGTTTTAAGATCACTTACGGTCGACCAAGCAACGGTAAGTGGCCATCCCATAGGGTGTTCCATCGGTATTCCGTTCCCAAACGACGACATCATCGCCAGCACAATACCAGCGTCGACACCCCCACTCTGTACTTGTGACGGAACGACCGCGACCTCGGGTATACATAGTTACTCGTTTCGGTCCTGTTTTTTGAGAAAAACGAAGTGTGACCCGAAAGTTGAGGGAAATGGAAAGCACGCCCGTAGGGAAGAAAGGGTGTGTAGGATGTGCCCTTTATACGACGTCGAAACACAAGAATCAAGAATGGCCTGAGGAATATTACTGCTTCAGGCGAGAAAGTGAATAATGAACAATGACACGAGGTGGCCATTGGATACGATTTCTTTGCAGAAATATCGGACAATGAGCACAATCTTCATGGTGTCATTCTTGACCAAATATGGCTACCTTTAGGCACTGCTTGTACAGTCTACTTCGACATAAGTGTTACAGACAGGTGGTTAGATAAACATATACGTCTAGTGAAAGGATCTCAGAGATGCATCATATCGGAAGAAGCACTCATACCGTCCAGCCTTGAGTTTGCTTTTATACGAGAATGTTCCACACCCGTACTCCTTCTTCCTTCCTTCCCATCATATCTAGAAGCTTGGGCCGACCAGAACCTTGACGCATGCTATATATTGCGGAGGAGCCTGCGAATGTCTTTCCTGCGACGCACGGTGATGAGAATGTCTATCAGAACAAGAAGTAGTGAATCACCGTTCTCTTCGCCCGTCCTATTGGATATAACCACTATCATTTCTTTTCTGTTCGCATTCTCACTATCCTCTTCGACGATTTCACCAGTGTCGGAACCCGCGAGACTATTGACCCAGAGAGGTCTCAATCGCGCTGCCCAGTAATTGAGTGTATCCCAATCTGTATCTTCAACCTTCTCTTTTCCAGAATCTAACCATGCATTAAGAAGTACGAGTATGTTTGCGTTGTGTGAGAGCGCGTAATTTGCGATTTCATAAGGGCCATCCTCAGTAGTCCATGTATCAGAGTCGGAAACATTGAGATCATTGCAGATGCCAAAGCTAAGAGTGCGTAAGGGAGAAGGAAGAAGAAAAGTGGCGAAGCCTGTTCCTATCGAGGAGTCATGGAGTAAGTACACGCCTCCCCACCAATGGATGTCCAATTCACCTGGTTTTGCCCAACTCTTATCCGTGACAAACAAATTCGTCTTTCTATAGTGTCCAACCCATTCTCCGTTAGGACCATACAAGACGGCACTGTTGGCGCCCACTGTTTGCGAATTTCCAGTTTCGCTCGTTGATTCTTCCTTTGACAACGGTGCTTCTTCGTCTGTAAGTCTTTCAGGGTATCCGGCGAACACATAGCATTTCAGTCGGCCAGCTAATTCTGAGCAAAATTGGGAGGTTGGCCCTTTCTTTGGACGTTCGAGATATGGAGAGATCGCTTGAGCATCTTGGAAATTGTAACCTTTTGGTGATGCCACCAAGTCAATTTCGGTCGAATAGACCTCTTCACGACTGACCAGACATGATCATTTCTGGTAAACACACCAGGTCTATAGATCTGGGCTTCAATCTTTGGGGAAAGCAACTCCATTACAAAAAGTTGGGATAAGAGTAAGGGTTCAACAAATCACTTACTGGCGGCATAGTTCTCTCGCTCTTGCCACATTGGCCTGAACCTGACCTATCTTTAGTAAATCAGTCGTATTCAATCGACTTTATTTCACAGAAGATGTTCATGTTAACCTTGGGAGAGAACTGAACGACAGCGATGCGGAGAGGAATAGGGGACGCCATTAATGCGTCAATGCAATGTACTGTAGTACAGTATGTAGATTGCGGTCTTTCAGAACCGTGATGCATTGAAAAAATATCATACATGATATACATACTATGTAATGACTACTTCGTCGGTAATGTGACTAGTTCAATCCAATGGCCAATAATACTTCGTCAACGTCCTTCATGAAGCTGTCCCAGTCATGTTGCATGCTGAGGAAGGTGATGAACATTTGACCTATTTGGCGGATTCCCTGTCTTCTTAAAACACACCTGTCTATATCTGCCGAACCTACGGTGGATTTATGAGATCCGCTCGCATCCGACCCCTTATCACTGGCTATAAATGTGAAAGATATTAGGAAGGGGAAGATCGTCTATGCCTAATTCCAAAAAGAAACTGACCATAGGTATCAGCAAAATGGGCAGTCTGGATTTGAAGGGTCTCTTCATGTGTGCCGAGCGTTGTTGGATCGGTGGCGAGACTGGCAGGTATGGCAGAAGTGAGGCTGCTACGAAGTGTCTGTGCATCGATAAAGCCGCTAGTGATTTCCGATTCTTCTGCAGATTCAAACTGAAAATCAGTCAGGACAGAGGCCTCGCTGGGGTCTATCATAATTCGACTATGCGTCATGTACGAGACAGCACGCTGAGTTCCAGCCAGACGTCGTTGTTCAGTTTGTGGGATATTCAATTGTGATTCGAAATTCACTTCGACCGAAGAATCGTCCATGTCATCCATATCGTCTCTCCTCATTCTTTTTGATGTTGGGGCTGACTCGACGGGAATATCCGATAGAAGACCTCCTGCACAAATGAAAGCCTTTAGCTTGTCCCTATTGCAATCAAATTAAGGAATTTCTTGATCTGCGGGGATGAAAGATACTTGCGCGACACGTCCAACTGTTTGGACACTAGAGCAAGGTGAAATGTATTCAGGTTTAAAGATCGACCAAACTTGCCTTGGATCAGCATTTGTGAGCATTTCAACTATGCTTGTCACATCGGACCTTACAACCTTGATATCTGCATAAGGTGTAGGACCAGTTCCTTGTCTATGTCTCCACAGGATCAAATTTAGAAATGTAGCGCAGTGGGCAATGTTGAGCTGTGAAGATATGTTGCTTCGTATGTTCTGTAACTTAACAGCATACACGCACCAAAACTTCGAAACGATTCTTTGACCTCTGATGCAATACTTGTGATATTCTGACCGTAGATCTCGCCGCGTTGGCACAGATAGCGAACGAAGAGAAGCCTTGCTGATTATCGGAAGCCTGGCGGAACAGGAAGTTTTTGTGGAGTTGCACTTCCAAGACGTCGTTAGAAAAAGTGAACATTAAATATGAGCTTTCGCATACGCTGAATCCAATAAAAGGTTGTATAAAGAATGGCTGAATGATTTAAACGGATTTTGTCTGGCTGGTTTGGGTCCCATCGTACTAAATATAAGATGATAGCCCACAAAGCTCAAGAGATGGACAATTTACATACGATGTTCGGGAAGCGACATTAACCAATGATTTAGGGCAGAGTCATGTTGCATTGCCTTTTTCCGATTCCTTTCGACAGGAGTAAGACTATCATCCTTGTATTCAGGTACCTCGTTGACGCAGTACTACAAGAATTGATGAATCGAGGTCCGTATGAATAGTTTCAACATACGACGCTTCTTTGCACTGATGCAGCAATATCGACAAGCTTGTTGTAGTGTGTAAAAAAGCTGAGCCCAGAAGTCTTTCCAGGGGGCTGTGTAAAGCCTTCATTATGCTCTGTTTTCTCCCAATATTCATCGTCACATTCGACAGGCCTGTCTAAGTCGAAACTAGAACCCAAGTAAGTAGTAGACAACCGCTCGAGATGTCGTTTTTTTGAAAGACTTACTGTTCTGAATCTATCGCTGCAGGGCGTCCCAAACTTAGTCCTTGGAGTACATCTGCATTCCGAAGAATCCAAAAGATACGTATCCACAGCTCGCTTTCTGCATCTCGTGATTTGTTAGTTTTCAAGCGATGTATTCCTCTATCTAGGCTAAGTCGTAGACCTAACCCCACCAATGACCAGGCCGAGTCAAACATATTCGTTTGCCGCAGGTACAAATAAGCTACCTGATATTTTGTCAGCATCCAGTGAAACCAGTGTGACTTTATCAACAGTCAACATACACAATACAGCTGCAGCTCATACATCGAGGTAGGTTCAACGAAATTGGGGCGAACTAGCCGGATTTGGGAGAACCATTGCCATCCCGCCGTAATTTTTGTATCTTGCTTCAAGATCCGAAGATCCTGAGAGTCACGGGCTGCAACAGCGCAGACAGCTAACAACAGGGCACCAAAACTGTGGTCGAGAAGATGCCGACCGTTGACTACAGCTTTTTCGAAGGCGGGACGATGGAGTAGAGGAAAGTATGGCGCAACCTCAGTGAAGTAGATACGCAGCAAGTCCCATAAGAGGTCGATTTCTGGAAAGGTGTATATCGGGGCAGCAATTTCCGGTTGAAATTTCCACTGAGCCATGATGAGATCGACAAACATGAATGCTCTGAGTAAATTACTGACCATATCTAAGCCCCAATACTCAGGCCTCTTGAAACGCGCTAGATACAGATCGTGCTGTGTAAAATCTACAGATTGGTTGTTTTTTGTTGCATTGGTTATGATATCGTGTATAAACCTCATATTGCTGGATTTGCCAAAATGTCGAACGTTTGAATGACCCAAGGTTATTTTCTTAAATGTTTCCTCGTTAACGTCGTCGTCATCCGAGGAGGAATCTTCCCCTGACATATGAGTATCCGAAGGCGAAGAACCACACGGTTGCGAGGATGGATTCCCGAAAGTAAGCGAGGATCCATCATCCATCATGGCCTTTCGCAAACGTTTTAACTCATTATCCACTGACCTGGCATAATTCGCGAGGGAGACGATGATGTCGTGGACGACTGTAGTATCTGAGGGTAGAGTATAAGCGGCGGAAGAAAGTATTTCCTCTATCAACGAATGTGGGTCGAAGGACTGAGAGGACTGAGTCTTGGCAATATTCGGTTTTCGTTTCTAACGGAATTCGGTTGCGTTCAATATATACGATGTGTCGAGGTCGCGTACCTTTCGCATGTAGGTATAGGTACACTGTAGTTCTGCAATGACGCATTTCGTACATGGTATCCCCTCCTGAAGATCATTGCTGTCACCTAATGGTGAGAGTAAGAGGAACCTTGAATCGTAGACCCTTGTTGCTCACATTTGACTATTTGGAGGTAATTTTGTTTAGCATAACGATATCATTACCAATCCAATTGCCCAACTTAACTCTTCCTGCGCATACGAATCAGTAAAAGTTCTATCAGTTCTTGAGCAGCATAGAGACCTAGATCGACATTGGTCACAGGCTTTCTGTGCTTTTGAGCCCATATCTCAGTAAGCCCGTCTAATCCAACGTTGAAGAAATAAGTAAAAGAGCTTAAAACCGCTCAAGCAAAACATTTCCCACGGCTTCTTAGTAAATTTACTATGCATGAGTATGGGCAGCCCTCCACCAAGGTGGCTCGTGGGAACGGGATGCTCGGATAGATAGGGCCGGTGCTACCAGGTCAAAGCCCGGATTTTGTT
>MU795566.1:0-17331 GCA_027886305.1 Lentinula aff. lateritia
TTAAACTGAGGAACTACAGTAGCGTACAGGCAGTATTTATATCTACGGAACGGCGCATCGGTGCAGAGCGCCAGACTAACTACTAGGAGCTATACATGTAGTACCTGCAGGGTAAAGTAAAAGACAATAAGGAGAGACTAGAACGAAAGGGGATGTGTAGCGAGAAAGAACAATAAGGAAGAGATTACAATAACAGCAGATCTTCAGAATACCGAGCGGTGGAATGGAGGCCTGAGGCATGGGCTTGACAGTTAAGTGGAAGGGTTACGACGCAGGACATAACTTATGGGAACCAGCACCCAACCTTAGCCAGGCGCCGAAGACTGTCCGAGCGTTTCACAAGAAACACCCCTCAGTAGCTAAAGCTTGACCATCGAGGGCAATGGTCATAAGGAGGGGGGTAATGTCATGAAGTACGTAGCCCCTATCATTTTCCTTTTCTCACCGTCTCTACACCCTTATTTGTACGATACATCCCACCATTGTCAAACCCTCATCAATTACTGATCCACCTGACCCCCTTCATTGATTACTAATCCATCTGTTACCCTTCTCCTTCTACCGGCTTCTGCCACCTTCTTTATTCTCAACTGTACAGTATTACATCGTTATTTTCTTGCAGATCAGATTATGTATATAAAGCCAGCTCCCCACTACCTAGTCCCTTATCTTGACCTCTCTGTCATTATCTTGGGACCAGGTATGTGTTTACTTAGTATTACCTATGACTACGATACTCAATATATCTCTGTCATTATCTTGGGACCAGTCTGTTCACGCTTCGCTCAGTTGCTCCGCTTCTACCGTTCACTCAGCTGCTCTGCACCGTCGCCCCGCTTAGTCACTCCGTCGCTGACGCTTTGTGACAATGGTGACACTGGTGTCCCTGAAGCTTTAGTGGGTATCAAAGAATAGAGGCATGAAGAGGTAGTGTGAGGGAATGGAGGTATGAGGAGGTAGTGTAAGGGTTCAGAAAGAGAAATGGGTGTTGAGGGAGGTTGCTGAGGAGCTGCTGAGAAGCTTGGGGATAGGCAAAGTGGGTTGGGGCATGACAGGCCCTGTTAGCAAGTACTAGTAGACTGTACTAACAGGGACCAAGCCAGATTGGAAGAGTATCCGGGTAAGATTTGACAATAACATGCTGGGGAGCTCCGAGGGGAGTCCCCAGCCTATATACTATTCATGTGACAGCCATGTGGCATATTACATAGTGGTAAAAGCGGACAAGGGGAGCCCTGGGTAACTAGTAGGGAGGTATAGGAAGGTAATGAGGAGGAATATGGGAGGTAAGGAAGCAAAATCAGGCAAGGCATAACAGTTCCAGCTTAACCCAGGTATTATTTATTGGAATGCTTGTGAATACCTTGCAGGTTATATTCGCAGAACTATTCATTATTCTATCACCTATCTTGCTCCTAAGCCTGGGAATGATTGCCTTGGTTTTGGCCTTGCACCTTTGGGTTACTCATACAGTGATTGGGCTTCATGCCTAGTTACTCGTTGATCTACTGCTGGCTATATATTTTTCATGGGGGGTGTGCCTGTTTCCTGGGCGTCAAAGAGACAAGGCTCTGTGGCACTATCTACAGTAGAGGCAGAATATATTGGACTCTCGAAAGCTTGCCAACAAGCATGCTGGCTTTGTTTGTTTATTCAAGAAATTAACCTTCCACTCAATGGTGCTACTTTTATCCATGGCAACAACTTTGGTTCTGTGCCTCTCTCAGAGGAGCCGAGGAATCATTCACTTGTCAAACACATTGACATGCAAGAGCATTATATCAGGGAAAAGGTTAAAGATAGTAATGTGAAGTCCATAGTGGTGAGAATGTTGCAGACATAATGACAAAAGTGCTTTCAGGGGCTATACTTACCCGAATGGTTCAGATGCTTAACTTGGAGCATACACAGTAAGGGGGGTGTTGAACTAGTACTTCATATGCTTGGCTTTGTTCTGTGACTTTTCTTCCTGGCCACCAATTTTGACTTACTCCTATTCACTCTTGATTACCTTATATATTTGATACATTATTTTTTACCCCCTCAGCTGTTTCTCTTATCAACTGAGGTGAGATTACTTATTTTTCCTTTTCTTCTAGTTTTACTAAAGTACTATAGAACCTACTCAACAGGTACTTAGATATACATATATGAGTTGTTTCTCTTATCAGCTGAGAACCTACTCAACAATGTGGACCTTTCCCTAATGGTTATTCTCCTTATATAGGCAGAGTGTGGAATTTTTCTTCTTTCCCTTTATCAGGCCATTTTGCTAGCTAAACGTGACCTTATATACTACAAATACATACAGAACCAACCCTATGACCCTTAGCTCTACCACCACGCAGGGACTCAATCAAGGTGTACCCATATCTGAAGAACGGAGGCAGGCAACAAACAAGGATATTACCTATTTGTTTCCAGGACTCCCCACGCCTTAGTACTTAGACTTACTTGCGGTTACATAATGAATAGTTTTTGAAAGAAACTAGCAGTAACCCGTGTGATGCACAGCTTAGTTATGCTCAGGGCGTCGCTCTGCTCCGCCCACTTGCCTCCACTTGCTTCCTTCGTCTGTGATGTCAATTGAACCCTGCACGACGCACGTGCATTTATGTTAAGACAAAATTTGTCTAGCCATTCGGAATGATTGGACCAAGCAGGGACAGACACATAATTTTTTGTACCCGGCCCGGGTCACAACCGGATGCCAACGGTGATGCCTCAATGGCAGTTCACTATTATGACTTTTGCGTCCCGTGTCAGACGCGTTCTCATTACTTCTCTCTGCTCACCTCGAACATGCTTGATTTTACTGGATTAGAAACACTGCTTTTTTTCTTTGTACAACCCTTACTTATGTGCAAACCGGCAGGTAATAGAGCAGTTGAGAGTTCATGCCTTCTAGCTGCTCTATCTTGATATTCAGACGTTTCGACAGGCTCCTGCGAACAGTGCTGCGTCCATGTCTGACAAGGAAATCAGAAAATCATACTACTCTCAATCTATACGGCTCGACGCTTCACTCGTTGGTCCTTTCAAGGGACGCGTAGCCATGATTTCACCGGACGCTATTGCAAAATCTACAGTTTCAAGTTCTAGCAGTGACTCCGAATTATCATCAATGGAGTTGGTTCGACTCTCAACTCATATACCTGTGCCCCAAGGCATCAGATATCTGTGGTCGAATGAGGAAAGGTCAGGGTGCCTCATAGTTCAACAGTTTGTTCCAGGCCAAAGGCTCTCCTTGGTTTGGGCGACGATGTCATGGTGGCGACGATTCCGTGTGGCGCTCACTTTGCGGTTCTACGTTCATGAGCTGCGTGCTTTTTCGTATCGCATCGGTCCCCCTCCTTATCCAGGACCTCTCTCTGAGCATGGTCCTGAGATATGTCATGGCCGACTCTTTACTACAAGTGGTGACTGCGGTCCTTTTAAATCCTACCGCGAGATGTCACGCTGGTATCAAAATCGACTGCTTGTTCTGCAGCGCTTTGGTAAGGCAGATGCAGATGTAGTCCAGTTTGATGACACAGAGCCACTGGTTTTCACCCATTTCGATATACGTATGGATAATGTTATTATGGGGGACGACGGCCAGCTGTGGCTCATCGATTGGGGAGAATCGGGCTGGTATCCACGCTTGTTCGAGTCAGCAAGTATGTTAAAAGAAGCAAAGATGGCGAGGGCACCGTGGTTATCATGGGTACCATTCATTGCTGGCAATTGTAATAAACCAGGACAGTACCCATTTATACAGGCAATTGCTTATGCTCTAGAAGTCCTGACTTATATCATGAACTTAGTGAGGTTGCTGCTTTTTTTCTACTGAAAATACTGATCCTTGTTTTCAGATTGACAATGACAATGATACAGAGAAAACGAAGTAGTAGAGTATAGAATACGTGATCACCTTAGTCCTACGCAATACATAAGTAGTTCTTTGCGAAAAGCGGAATACTCTCTGTGTAGCTATTTGTTATCATTTGCTTCATACATCAGGCGTTTTGCCCTTCTTCAGGGCAAATGGGACAAATAAGTGAACACGAAGAGGTTACGAGTGACCCTCATCCAAGTAAAGAATTTCCGTAGCCCATGTCGTAGGTTTTTCACAGAGTTTGACGAACATTCTTACTAACCTCCGAGTCGACTCATCCGATACAGCTCCTACGTCTTTCCACACAACGTCTTCTTGAATCACGATTTGCGCCACAATCTTGATCTATTCGACGCGATAATCACTTCTGTGGTTGTCACTGGGACACCTACGAATGAGGGCAAAAACTTCCATTTCTGCCTCTCTCTTGTTACCAGTAATGAATCCTCTGTTCAATTCGACCCCACCCCGTCATATACGGATCCTGTTCACCCAATGCGCACAAACCTTGTTTTAGAGTGGAAGAAGGTGTCTGCTGATTCCAATACAGGAGATACTGACTTGTTCACGGTGCCTGTTCTTCGCAATTACACGGCTGGGACTCTCTGCATGCAACTGCTCAATGATTTCAAAGTCAATCAATATGAGTAAGTCATTTGATGCGCAAATAACAAAGATCAAGTCGAACTAATATTGCACTGTTCAGTTTTGATGACCAAGGAAGGGGCTGCCGTCACTGGTGTGCATCGATCTTTGATATCCTTGCACGCCTGGGAGTTACTGAAGACGTGTCGTTGGAGTTTGAGAATTGGGAGAACACACAGTATCAGAAATTTGGTGATATGTTCCCTATGCCGCGTATCTGTGGTACCTTCTACACTGCCTAACTCGGAATTTACTATACCAAATCTATTGCGTTAGTACGTTTACACCTGTTTTCTACAGTTACTTGTGCAAGCAATGGGCCAAGCGCCGCAACAGGAATATCTAGAACCAGCAGAGCAATTACTATGGCTGCATGAGGTTATTGAAATGTATATCTTTCAAGTGAGTATATGAGGTACGTGTTGGCTGCACCAATTTCCTCAAACGCTGCCCAAGCCTGAATGCCGTGCAATTGACTACCTTTCCCCTTTCACTTCTACTCCCAACCCTGTTTTCTCTTTGTCATTTTTGGAAAATTTTATCACGTCGTTCTGCACTACACGCATTTCTTACAGCTTTCGTACAAGGCTCAGAGCAATTTGACGCTTTCGTTGCCCTCTCCGGTAGTTGACAAAATCGGCCGCAACGTTGTTGAGTGAGGCCAAAGCTAGCCGGCTGCAAGAGTAGCAAGGAAAGATAAATGTCACAGATATTAACCTGCTCCGCACCCACAAATTTTGGGCTTTTTCAGGTAGTACATAGTTGGAGCAGTCATTCCCGGGCTCCTCCAAATACTAGGAGCTGACAGCATCTTCTGGCCCCTCTCCTTGCAGAAAATTCTCCAGTGTGTGTAAATGGTCTTGTAAATGGTACATTATTATCACACTACTACACTCGCTAGGGTTCTACATAACTTAAATATATACGAAATATACGTGTGTCCATCCCACTACCATAAGTAACATTCCTCTCCTCAACTCTCATTTTATGTTTATCGTCCTTTGACCTTCTCATGCAACTCTGCTCCTCTCAGCCTAGCCTTGAGATACTCCCTCCGAGCATCATACCTCCCAATCACATCCCGCTTTCGTTGCTGTATCTGGTGAATTTCACCCAATTCGTCTAATTCGTCCAGTTCATCCAATCTATCCTGATCCCCTTTTCTTCGGCCTCGCTCTCGCTCTCCTGAGCGATATTTATAGTGTCCAGAGGGTCCCGCACGACCCGAGCTAGTCGAGTTTCCGCGGAATTGGACAGAAGAACTGGAAGAGCTGAATTCGGAGGCGGAGCGAGAGCGGTGAACGGGAGGTGCTGTTACGGAAGGTGCAGTGGCATGTCCGTGTCCACTGCTGAGGCTCGTTCTCCCAGTACTCGAAGTACTGGTAGTAGTATGAATACTGCTAGCACCCGTAGATGTACTCGATCTTCCCTGTCCAAACGAGCTCCATTCAGTAGACATCGACGGCATTCCTTCGACGCTTTTCCCCGAGCTCGAAAAGAAAGAGTTGGATGGGTTGGACGAGGTGGTAGATGATGCGACACTGCCGCTCCGGGATCTAGTGATATGAGGCATCGTTGAGATGCTCTGGATGGATGGTAAAGAGGGTAGGGATGGCATTGACGCCTTGGGCTTCAATGAGAATATTGACGAGGCTAGAGACGAAACCGAGCCTTTCCGGTGAAGTGTGGGAGTTTGGCTAGATGTGGAATGGGGAGTGCCAAGATTAGAATTAAATTTATGAGGCGAATCCAATCTAGTCATCGAGGTCGTAGACTGCGAACGTAGTCGTGGATGGCCCGACCTCGACAACGATTCATCAGTTGAGGCAGCAGAGCGTCCACTCACAGTTGCAGTTGCTGCCGAGTCCGACCTCGAACGATGTTGCAATGCGGGAGCTGAAAGCAGATTTAGACTGAATGAAGACGGTGGTGCAGCTGAATGGCTTCTGGATGAGTGGGCCCTCGATTTCGTTCTCTTGTACGCGCTTTCCTCTAGTTCATCGAATGCCCGAAGCACATTTTTCGCATCTTCGTCCAAGTCTGAGATTGCACGCCCAATATCAGCAGAGGTAAAAAGTCCGCCATCTTCGAAGATGTCATGGTTTGACATAGCGGATAGTGAAGTCTGGGTAGATGATTTGAAGGGGCTAGAAGAGATTTTCGCTGGCGATGAAGAAACTTTGGTAGCTGTACGTTGAGAAGGGGCATGTACAGGTCGGGTAGGGCTTGTCGGTGGTGACAGTAGGTGGGGGTCTGGAATTGAGTGCATATATGAATGGGAATGACCAGAGTTCAGGTTCTTTCGCGAGGACGATCTAGAGAGTGCGGACTCTTGGGTATTCTTCTTCGAAATGGAGGGGAATATACTAGGACCAGGTGGAGACTCGGAGCTCCTTAACGGCGACGTAGCTCGACGAATAAATGAGGATATAACATTATTACTCGTCGAGGTTCTGCCCTTGTCTGACGATGTTGAAGCGAAAATGTTCATCTTTGATTCGGACGGACGCCGATTAAGCTTCTTCGGTCGAGGCTGCGCAGAGGTCATCGTCATCGAGCTCGTTGACCGATTTGACTGGGCGATGGAAGGCTCAACGAATACTATGCCTCCGCTAGAACCATCTGTATCTCCAAGCCCAGCATATCGTTGAAATGCGTCTTGACGCAGAATCCGATATTCATCATCACTATATTGACATGATTATTCGTAAGGCAATAGGATACCTGGTACACGCACTCTAACAAACCCTGACCATTCGCTGCAGCCAACTCGTTCAATCTCATTGCCAGTGTCGCCATTCTGAAGCCAGAATACCGACAAAAATATTTGCCCAGAACGAGGTTTAGAAGAGTGTAGATGCTGTATGGATTCGAGTGCGGATGCTGTATGAAGGGTGTTCAAAGAAGATACCCGAGTAAAACCGCCGAACGTGTCGAAAGTACAAGGGAATGAAGGTGGAGAAAAAGAGGAAATCGCCAGCGAATGACAGACCGAATTCAGGAGACGTAGTTTACATTTTTGGCATCGTCGATGGATGATGATCCAATTATGTTGAGCAGTCGACAAATGTTCCGCATGATCGGAAAGTCATTGAACGGAGGAAAAAAAAATGCAGTCGAGAAAGCCTAATCCGACCAGCCTGGTTCGAACAGGCGACCTCAAGATATCGTAGTTTTCCAATTACAGTCTCGCGCTCTTCCAACTGAGCTATGGTCGGCTGTTAGCCAGTGTATGCTATATATTATTCGAATCAATCTACCCTCAAAAGACAGACAAATCCCTGACTCACGCGTCCTTATTTCTATCACTTTCCATGCCCATAACTGAATTTGCCACCCTCAAAGTACTTGACTCGTCGAATTCTTCATCGATAACCCAGCGTCCTCTCATCGACCATCTCCGTCTCGTCGCTGAAAAGCAATCTGCTGTATCAGGATACCCCGTCTTGTTCTTCGAGTCATTATCCTCTGATTCCAAATCTATATTTTACCTGATTTCCGGATGGACATCTGTCGCTGCTCACTACGAATGGATCCATAGCCAAACGAATCAGGAATTACTCGTCCTCCTGAAGGATTTCGTTGGCGTGAAGGGACTCGCGCATATCAGCGTGGATTTTGATGAGATGAGGTGTGAGCTTGAGACGGATCGTGGAGCGATATTGCAAGGAGTAGAAGCGAAAGGAGATTTGCAGGATTCTCAAACAAGCAGTGGTAGCAGGAATGGTGTTCTGGCAGTATCGTGTTCCAAAGATGGAATTTTACAACAGATGCACTCATTCCAAAAAAGCAGTTGGACAAAGGAAGGATTTAGTCTAGATGAAGATGATGAGTCCAAAAGTATGGTGTACCGTTTTGCATGGTTTGCAACAAATTGCCTTGAGGATATTGTAGCAACCTTGACTGAAGGGGGAGAGAATTCTCAAGTCATCTTCATGGCCCATTGTCATATGGACAAGGAAAGCGTATGATGAAGCTATTGGAAATACACTCGTGTTCTTCAAAATATTTGAAGCTTGGCATTCATTACCTTGAATCTGTGCTGTCGGTTGATTCTCCGTACCACTGACAGAGAAAAACAATACGATACAACCGCGTATCAAAACTTGACAATGTAGGTACAAAGCGATTAGTTACGTGGCTAACAAATTGAAAGGAGAGGATGAAAGAAAGCAAGCTGCAGATTTTCCAGCTCGGAGTGCGCCTCCAGAAAGAAATCCCATCGCAGATCGAGATAAATCAGCAGCCCCATGGAATGGCTAGGCTTGGATAATTTATGTACGCAAAAGGAACTCCCCTATGTCACAACAAGTAGCAAACACGGAATCCAGAACCAATCAGATGAAGACAGGACCAAAAAATAAAGCAGAACGGTCAATCAGACGCACGACGGAAACCACACCCGGGTAGAAAACATGATCCACACGAGCTAGCCGGGGGCGGAGGAAGGACATAAGAATAAAGATACGTGAGAAGGTATGAGTGGATGGGTATTTTATACCCCCTGCAGGGGCGGTATCCTTAGAGAGATAGAACGAGGATTCCAGCGACAGCGCTGAGAACCATGATAGGAGTAGTAGCAAGAGTCATAGCACCGTTGCTGCTAGCTTCGAGAGGGCCATTTTCACCTACAGCGCCAACAGGTCCTGAGCTGGAAGATGCTGAGGCACTAGATGCGGAAGCGGTGGCAGCGCCGGTTACCACCAAGCTGTCAAAACGTCAGACGATTGCTAACATTGTAGTGATATATTACATACGTTGTACCAGTAACAGCAACAGAGGCGGAAATTGACGACACGGCAGAAGCAGAGGCATCGGCAGAGGAGGAAGAAACGGAGGAAGAAACGGAGGAAGAAACGGAGGAGGCAGCAGCAGAGGAGGAAGCAGCAGCAAGAGCGTCAGCGGGGACACAGCTGGTGTCCGAACCTTGTGCCACGGTAATCTGAAAGCAGATAATCTTCGTCAATCCGAGCGGAACACGGTAAAATCATTGAAGGCCCATACAGTGCCCGACCAAGCTTCTTCGTCGTTGGCGTCCACCAAAGACAATTCCAATTGAGTGCCTGGGGCAACGTTGGGAGTCCAGCTTACGGAAGTACCGTCCTGGTCTCCGAGATCAACACTAAGGAGGAATAAAAGGCCTTTTTTAGGAAAGGAATTTCTGATGGAGTGATTTTTTTCCGTACAGAGCATCACCACAGGGGTCGTCAGGGGATACCATAATCAAGTTGTAAGGACCAGTGGTGCTAGACCAGGTTAAATCAACGGGTTCACACTAGACAAAAGGAAGTGAGTCTGAGCAGCAGACGGTTAAAAACTTTAGGAGTACGGTTGTCATTGAGGGAGTCTGTATAGTCAATTGAGCGGCAGCGCCATTGATAGCAGCAGCGGCAAAAAGAGTGACGGTAACGAGTGTGGTGAACATGTTTCACTAGATGCGGGGGAGAGGAGAGTAAGGGTGTGATGATTTATAGGACCGGAGATGGAAGTAGAAGAACAAGAGGCGACTTGATGGAAAAGAGTTGTTTGCGCTCCGAGCCATTGTCGTTCCGTTCCCACGGTTTGTTTGCGCAACGGTCAATTGTCGCCTTCCGTCAAAGCTTGGCACCTGCTCACCACGAGTTACAGATCATTTTTCATATCATCTACATACCATATTCAATACATAGTATAGCCAGAAAATATAACCATCCTCATGCCCTTCGTGAGGTCGAGAGGTATGTATGTACTCCAAAGTCACAGCTTTGCCCCCTTGAACGTTGCAAGCATCGTCCGTTTACTGATTCTGGGTCGTGTCAAACAATCAACGGAGGATCAATTCCATCACATAGGTCAGTCGCTATGGTCACCATCTCAAGGTGGTAAATTTACAACTCACCCAGAATGCGATATTTGAGAAGGTGTCTTTTGAAGCCCCTCCACCGGACTGCGCTCGCCGATTGATACATATTCTCTCTTGCTCGCACCGACGTATATCTAAAAAAATCAGAGAAAAGTGGGCATTTCGATCGGCATCAAGTAATGACTTACTTGTCTTGGCCGCCAGATCTTAACACCGCCAGGCTGAAGCATCATCTGAACCACGAGTGGGGAGGACGTTATCATCGTGTAAAAACCGTCAAAAACGGAACTTACCTGCCGCCAGTGCGCTAGCCATCCCACCACACGAGGCACAGCAAACAGCACTGGGAAGAAATCGAGAGGAAAACCTAAACACTGATCAGTTTTTGTCGCTTGAGCAATACGTATAAGATAGATACCCATAGCCCGATAAATGAGGCCACTGAACCGAGAGTGGGTCACTTTTGCCAATTAATGGATGACAGAATCTCACCTCCTATGGACGAGGTATTTTTATCAAACCTGATCACAGCAAACGAGAGCAAAACACATACCAGAAGTCGACGTTGGGTGCCAGCTTACGCTTAATAAAATACTCATCCTTCATAGCAGCCTCATGGAGAGCCATTGCAGTCTCCAGTAGTTCATCTTTACCAGTTCTGCACATAATGGAAACGTTCGTTGAATATACGAAATCCTGTATGACCGAGGGTACCTACACTTTAAAAACCTCATCAGCAGTCTTCCTCACAATGAACGACCTTGGGTCCGACTGTCAACACATTGGAGCTTTGGTTATGGCAACTCGTAGTTAGCGTAGAACATACGGTTTTGTATACCCTATGCAGGAACCGTCAATCACTACAGCTTCTTTCAATAATAGTGACGCACCGGTGTCCAAATCCTGAAAGCACCTTTTCCCGCTTCTTGACCGCTTCAATGAAAGCAGGAACATTCGCGGGACTATGTACGGTACATAGGCATTTTGCCGGATCAGCCGAAGGACCAACTTGGACATCCAAGACTGAGGCCTACCTGCCAATGGAGATGAGCATCCGAATGACAGCTTCATTTGCTCCTCCTGTAAAAATATCAGCAATCATCACTCCAACCATGGCAAGGTCACAATCAGCACATACCATGCAATGGACCGCTATAAACGAAATCAGCGTCCATCTACGCAAAACACTAAATGTTGGACTTACTACAAAGACGCGCAACCAGCGCTGGAGAAGGGAGCGCCAATGAGAAATGACTTTCATATTTAACTTGGGTGCACTCACGCTATCGCAGAGTACGGGTCCACAAGTGAACTTCCGGTTTGCAACACCGTCGTTGCGGAGGCATTCAGCTCGTGATCAGCATGTAGCAAGAACAGGACATCCAGGGCTTTTTCTAAAACAGGATTTGGTTTGTAGTTTTCCTCGCCTAGATGATCCATTTGATACAGGAAGCTGAAAATGTAGAATTAATGCTTCTGGTAATACCGATGATTGAGAATAAATCTTACGAGCCCGTATAGCTGAACCCAGTGGGTGGTGTGACAAAACTTCTGCCTTGCCGGACTCGATATGCCATTCTGGGGGGTAAAAATTGCATAAAAATTGTTTAAACATTACAGGTTATGATGAACAAACACCTACGCAGCGAGGGTGGTAGCTTTCCCGATCAATCTGTATATTTGCTTGTCCATTACAGCCAGTGATTCTGGACTTCCCTGAGTGAACAGAGTTTGACCTGGGTTCGAAATGTGAATTACAATGAGTGATAGTAAATGCTCGCAGCAAACCTTGCAATGAGGGATTTGCCTCGCTGTAATACGACCCGAGGTATGCGAATGCGCTGGTAAGTATTGCCATTGGATGGGCATCGTACCTATCGGATTGTTCGGGACCGAGCATCTTAAGAACGGAAGGATGGCTCACCTAAATGACCGGAAGAACTGCTCAGCATCGGCGTGTACGACGCCATGGTGCATAACCTCGCTCTTCCATACTTCGAGCTGAAATGAAGTTGGAAGAGAGCCGTATATGAGAAGGTAAGCTGGTACAAGTGTATCAGTCAAGTGATCAACTTCTTGCGAGGGCTTTTGTGCGGACCAGTTTCGAGGTGAGAGGAATGCACGGCCAGTTCCTCAATGGGGTATCCTCTGCAGTATCAATTCGATTCAACTTTGGACCATCGAACTCGACAAGTACATACCTGTATCGAAGGACTTGATTCAAGGTGTTAAATGGGAGAAATGACAAAGTAGCCGGCAATGAACCGTACCTCCAGCCTCTCCATCAATATAAGTGATTTGGCTCCGCATTACAGCGGTGTTCAAGAATCCCTTGTCAGAAACCCTCAACCCTTTGTCTGTTTCATTCTCTTCCCTTTCGCCTTTCTCTGGAGCTGCTGATAGTGCTTTGAATGCGGTTGCTGGAATGCTATTGTCTTCAATGCTAGACAATAATGAGCTTGCAATTCGGCATTGAAGTATATTGTATCGTACGCAATTTCGACGCTCTTGCCGGTACGGTTGTCGCGAACAGTCAGACTATTCTGCGAGGATGAAGGAATGGGTCTGCCCATGACGATATTGAAGGACTTGTTGAGGTGGATGAAAAAGTAGGGCTGAGATGTAGTAGCAGCAGAATGAGAGCCGGGTTTTACTCTTATAGGCTGATTTTGAATGTGTTGCACTCAAAGTAGTCGGACTCCAGGTAACTTGTTCTTTCCGGTTGGCGCTCAAGACGCGTCGAAGAAAATCACATGCAATTGATTCACTGAGCGCTGGGCTCAATGTCCTCGGATGAAAACTTCAAAGATACAGCACAACATTATGATATTTCGTTGTTAGTTAAACATAGCATCGAAGTCTCATTGTCGCTTATGGTTATCCTTCATAATTGTTGCGCTTGCCAACGAACCTATTATTGTATCAGTATCATCCACGCAAGTACGAAATAGAAGAGCCTATATGTGTGATCAATTTACTATACTCTGGGAAATGCGTTTGTAGACACTCACAGGAGTGGGTAAACTGCAAGCAAAATACGCTGAGGCTCTATCTTGGTTCCATCTAAGAAGTTCACAGACGCTGTAAAAGAATTTCAGTGGCTTGATTCTATGCAAAATGTTTGTAATTACCCCAGATGCACCAAGCCCAGGCCAATAGCGCGAGCGGCGCGCGCACATAAATAACCCGTACAAAGCAAGAAATAAGAGCCGCAAGGTCGAGAGGCGCAATGCAGTACCCTAAAACACAGAGACCTTGGAAAAAAGAGCTGATCAAAAGTTGTCAACGCGTTAAGCTATCGGAGGTATCAGTGAAATGGTCCTACACCCTGCCACCAAGAAGCTGTAAAAAGTCTATCAGGAAAGAATGAAGGATTACAATTGCGGGTGTACATGCCTTGGCCTGTACAGTGACTGCAAGAGCCCCCAGAGAACAAATAACTATCACGCTCGTAAAGACATTCAATGATTGTGATTGTGGGGCCTGAGAATAGTTTAAGTAGGAAGGACAATGAATAAAGATGACTTGGATATACGTTAACGCTCAGCATAATTCCAAGAAGAAGGCAGAGCATGAAGGGTCCCCATAAATCCCAATCTCTAGAGTGTAATATTCAGCAGCGTATGAATGCTAGGTAAATTGAAGGACTCACCTAAGAACCTCACGTCCATTGGATCTCCGAGGGTACACCACTTGTATGAGTTTGGAATAGATCGAGAGAAGGTCTCGAGTCTTGGAAGAAATAGATATACGTGTCATTAGCAGTGTGCACTAATTGTCGGAACCAAACTAACTATAGTTTGCGAGACGGGTTCGTCAAGGGTATCGACGCCAGTATAACTAGCAACCATGGATTAGCTTGGGATCGCGAACGATGAAAAGCGAGCGGACCGTGTTTCAACTTGTATACCTCCGATTGTTTGTCGTGCCGGACGTTGAGGTCCCGATGAGCTCCCTATATTTCCGGAAAGCGGCACTGAACTGTTCCCATTTGCTGAAGGCATTCCTAGTTGTTCTGGTTCTCTGGCACGATTCTTGCCCTTGTCCGACTGTGGCATTCCAGGATGTGAAAAACCGGGAATGTTGTCTTCGTCAAAGTCATCGTCGTCGTCGTCTACCAAGCACAATGAGTAAAGCTTGAGCCTCCAGAGAGCTTCATCGTACCCGCTTGAATAAACTGAGAGCTTGCAGTCAAGGGTGTGGTCGCGGAATCCATATTCATAGTCGTGGGCTAGTCGTGGTAAGTCCGAGTGCTGGCGCCAAAGTCAGTAAGCTCGTGGGAAAACCCTACTGAAAATGAGTAGACGCTCATAAACACTGACGCGTCGCCCATCACGTCGAAGTAATAATCTCTTCTCTAAACGTTCATCAATGGTCTGTATCAATTGCCACAGGCTACGTCTGGCTACGTGCACACTAACTAACTGTCAACCAGGGTAACGCTGCTTCAGGACTCACTCCACCAGGGGGTCAGGGAAATCAAAACCCAAATGACAAGGACAAGAAGGAACAGCAGAAAAAGAAATGGGAACCGCCTCTCCCTACTCGAGTTGGAAAGAAAAAGAGACGAGGTCCTTCTGCTGCTTCTAAGCTTCCACCAGTCTATCCTACCACACGTTGCCGGCTTCGACTGTACAAACAGGAGCGAATAAAGGACTATCTGCTACTCGAGGAGGAATTCATACAGAATCAGGAGCGTGTCAAACCTGAGACCTCACTTGAGGAGAAGAATGAAGAAGATCGCTCGAAGGTGGATGATCTCCGAGGAAGTCCTATGGCAGTCGGAACGATGGAAGAAATTATCGACGACGACCATGCTATCATCAGCACTGCGTCTGGCCCCGAATTTTACGTGTCTATAATGTCTTACGTCGACAAAGATCTTCTAGAGCCTGGCTGCCAAGTCTTACTCCATCACAAGACACAATCTATCGTCGGTGTTCTACAGGATGACGCGGACCCTATGGTCAGCGTAATGAAGCTCGACAAGGCACCGACCGAGAGTTATGCTGATATTGGTGGACTGGAAACTCAGATTCAGGAAATCAAAGTGTGCATTTCGTGCTTGGATTTTTATTGTGTTTTTGAATCAAGAATAGGAATCCGTAGAGCTACCTCTAACGCATCCCGAGTTGTACGAGGAAATGGGAATCAAACCTCCCAAAGGTGTTATTCTCTACGGAGTTCCCGGTACCGGAAAAACTCTTCTTGCCAAAGCCGTCGCCAATCAAACATCTGCTACCTTCCTACGTATCGTCGGATCTGAGCTCATCCAGAAATATCTTGGAGACGGTCCCAAACTTGTACGCGAGCTGTTCCGTGTGGCGGAGGAACACGCACCAAGTATAATCTTTATAGATGAAATCGACGCGGTAGGAACGAAACGGTAAGCATTCATCTTGACGCTGCTGCTCGTGTTGAGGAATCATATTTTGTTCAGTTACGACTCTACATCCGGTGGAGAACGTGAAATCCAACGGACCATGTTGGAGCTTCTGAATCAGTTAGACGGATTCGATACGCGTGGAGATGTGAAGGTCATCATGGCTACAAATAGGATTGAAACGTTGGATCCTGCTCTTATTCGCCCTGGACGTATCGACCGTAAGATCGAATTTCCTCTGCCCGACGTGAAGACCAAGAGACACATCTTTAAGTGCGCGTTTTCTCATAAGCTAAAATATCGTATCTATTAATCAAGATTTCCAGGCTTCATACTTCGCGTATGAGTCTGGCTGAGGACGTGGATCTTGAGGAGTTCGTCATGACCAAGGATGACTTGTCCGGTGCTGATATCAAAGCGGTATGCACAGAGGCCGGACTACTTGCGTTGAGAGAAAGACGGATGAGAGTCACGAAGGCCGACTTCAGTTCCGCGAGAGAAAAGGTTCGTTTCACTATTGAATAACTCATAATCATATTTGAATGGATTTCCCCAGGTACTGTACAGGAAGAACGAAGGTACTCCGGAAGGGCTTTACCTGTAATGATGGTTACTGTCGAGCCGCTTTGTCGCTTTTTCGCTCCTGTACGATATAGAAATCATCATACGATAATATTAGCGCTACCCACCCATAGGTGCTTACACTGCTGTTGTTGCTGTTGTCCATTTTGGCACAGTCAACGCTCAGCCTGACGGTGCTGATGCTTCCATCTTCAATGTAGATCATCCTGTTTATCGACTAGACTACGCAGCAGTACCTAGTAGTACTATCAGCACAAGGAGGTACTAGGAAGTAGTCGGTACTCAGTGGTATCATCTGGTATCACAGGGTATCATAGTGATGTATAGCTTCCATTTACGCGTTCCAACGCAAGTTTCAAGGTCACCGACGGACGACAAGCAAATGGTGAGAGGGACCTACACCGATTTTCTTGCAGACTGCAGTGGTAAGCACGGAGGGAGATCAAAATACAGGACAGGTGAGCAGTGTTATTGAGGAAGTGCTGAATCAAGAAACTGTCTGTAATCGTGGAAGCTGGACAAAAAGGATAAGCACATCCTATACAGTTATCCTACCATATCAGGCCCTATCCTACCCCCTATAGTCTCGCACTCAGAGTCGGCAAATGCTACGCCAAATTGGTACCAACAGAATCAATTCAGTGCCCGTGCGGTGCTCGTACACAGACTAGAGATCACATTATCCAAACTTGCGAAATCTACGACGACTATGGAGACCTCCTATGGGATGTATCGGATGACCTTGATATGGGGGAAATACTGGGAACCGAGGAAGGAATCGAGGCACTAGCAGAATTTATCGAAAAAAGCGGAGCATTTAAGAAGACAGGACCAACCAACACCGGAAACTAGGGAGCCGAGGCTGGAAGATGCAACGATTTAAGGAGAAAATGATATGCCTCTATATTATAGGGCTGCTCAATTCTAATCGTTTCGAAAATGATTTAAATCACTCGTGAAATTTAGGAGCAGCCGATGATGCCGACAGTGCTTACATGAGGC
>MU795567.1:0-17321 GCA_027886305.1 Lentinula aff. lateritia
TTGTTTATGTAACTTGCTACGTGGCTGATCAAATTTCGTGGCTGATCAAATTGTAATTTTGAAAAATGAACCTCGACCCTACCGCCTACTCCATACATGTAGCCTTAGTCCTTTTAGGACACAGATGAATATCATCTTGTAAACTTGTAAACTCTTTTGGGCTGATGATACGGCCGCAGTCGGGGAGGCTGTTCCGTTGGAAACATATCAATAAGCGCCTGGAACAGCCGAAGGAGGTTTATAAGCACCGCCATGGGTTTTTGTTTGATCTTTTGATTGGACCTCCTTCCACCTTCACACTTTCACTTTGACAGTGAAGTCTGCCCCCAAGTCCTGGTGACTTGTTGCTGCTGCGCGGTACTCGTATTTCCTCTGAATTTCGCTGGTCGAGCCTAGTTTATATCTAAAGTTATTGGTCATGAAAGGAACAACTTTGATGATTGGACAAGGTGGATTCGCCTTTGATACTTTGAAAGGTATGTGTCACATGGTAAGGAAACTGCAAGAAACTCATCGGACCTCAAAGGTTATCACAGCCAAGCTTGGTCGTTGATGGTTGTTTTATTACTCTCTACGTACTCTGTGGAAGGCGTTGCCGCAGCGCAAGTTTGCACTACAAACTCTGATGGTACAATCGTTTGTCACGATAAACTTTCCGGAGGCGCTATCGCTGCGATCGTCATTACAATACGTGAGTTTCTTGGTCTGATATATATTTGAAATCTCTCAAATCAATCATAGTTCTCGTCCTACTGCTCTGTGCCGCAATATATTACTTCCTTAGACGGACCCGGAGATTGACTTCACATGCGCCAACTTGGGTGATCCCCCCTCTGGCATTCAGTTCCCATGGCCGCCGGCGCGACGAGGAGGAAGGTGATGACGATTCAGACGACGACAAATATCTATCCGTGGAAAAGAACCAAATACAGGGCCCCACCTGGGAGGCTAGATATGATCCGTCTTCTGCGCCGCTGCCAGGCAAAGGTAGCAGTTCGAGCTCATGGAGCTCCAGATTGCGTAGTATCAAGTCTGGGTCACGTTCTGGGTCAGAGTATGGGAGCTACGACTACGCCCCAGCCAGTGCTCCTGGACATGGTCGGTCCAGCAATAGTCGAGGCTCATCATCTATCAAGAAACCAAGGAGTGCGGGCGCGGAGCCATCGATGAAGTCAAGCCCAATGTCTAAAGGAAAGGTACACTGGGGCAGCTTGATTCATGGGTCGCAATCGAAGAATGGCTCTAGGAGTGCTGGACCCAGCAGTCACGGTATCCAACAATTATCTGCACCAGTGAAACCAGCTAGATCGAGGCCATCTCCTGGATTGCATATCATTGCTGAAGGTCCTGGAGGGTTCTATGTGAGTATCACTTCCTTCACGTATGATACGTTTGACTTATCATCTCTCTAGAATGCACCTGTTATCCCTCCTATCACCCCGCATACTCCCCGAACCCCCTCAAGGCTAGGAACGGCGCCCCCGCTTAGTGCAGGGCCCGGTTTCTCTTCTGCACCCATACCTCCGAGAACTCCACGTACAGCCGGCGCTACTACTCCACTAACACCAAGGCCCTTGCCTGCCTATTCACCGGTGACGCCCCGCGGACATATGGGTGCGATATAAGCAGGGCATTGATGCTATAAAGGGATTCGGGAATAGATAGATAGTTGATCATTTTATCTTCAAAGTCATGTACATGTACCAGCTATGCGCATCCAGAGCTGAAGCGCTGATAACTTTTATCGATATATCACCCTTGTTTCTCAGGAGGGTTTATGTTGGGATTGCATCAAGTGCTGAGTAATCACACTACGGCCTCGGGATGGTACCGGCAATCTTTATCCGGCGGTATATAAGGTTTGAAGCGGCACCGTCTCTTCTAATTTGACCTGACTCGCATCGACCATCGACTCACTGTAGCCTTAAACAACTCGAGATTATACACTTGGTATTCACCTTCTTTACTGAGGAAAGTCCAAACGATGATCGAAGATGACATTCAATTCCTTGGCTTCAGCACGCCTCGGCCTCGCCCCTCTGTCCAGGCGGTGACTGGTAAGAAGCTGCCTTGTAGCATCTGTACTCATCTATAGTTTGAAGTCTTCAGGATTTGATCTGCATATTGAGAAGAATGGAGCTGAATCAGGTCATTGTATGATGTTTCGTAGAGTCAATACGAACACCGTCGTCGTTGGTCGGAAGCCGCCTCAACATGGCTCAGATATCTATGATAGTGACAATTCGAGCGCAATGTTCCGCTGCCCTGTTGTGAGCAGAGCTCATGCTAAGTTCACATTCTCTGAATCTGGACTCGTACGTCGATGGTCACTACCTCGTTCTTTGTGAGTCTGATAAGGAATCGTTTAGCTCTATGTTACCGATACCTCATCCCATCATGGAACACACATCCGACGACCCACAGATCTTACTTCGAGACCAATCCCGACAGAGACTTTGGTTCAAGTGCACAATGGTGACGTAGTCGTTTTCGGCAAATCAGTTGGCAGGAACAATGAAGTCGTTCGACCCATAGTCGCGAGGGTGGAACTTATATTTAACAATTCCATCCCAAGGACGCCTGCGAGCATCACTAAATCCATCTCCAGCTCCTCAGGTCGTTACGGATTACGGTCGAGTGACCTTTCAGAGGAAGATTCTTCTTCCTCAGATTCTTCGGCAAACTCCAATGAATCGCCTTCTCCATGCTATGATCATTCGTCAGACCATGAATCTGACGTCGTGGAAATCCCTCCTCCTCCCAAGCTTTCGATTTCTACAGTCATACCTAGCGTTAACAGCGCCCTTCGCACTCTTACATTGCCGATATTAAACGGTGCGTATACTTGTCTGACAAGCAAATATTTGTAGTGCTTACTCATTCTTATATCTCTTTTACAGTTCCTAGCACTGAGGCCAATAAAGATCATCTGTCTCTGCCTTCGCTGTCTTTCACTCCCTCGATGAGCAAGTCCAAGTTCAATCAACCCCACGCGGACAAGACCATCATCGAAGCGGTGAATGGTCTGGATGCCTATACCAACGACATCTTTGATTTTGGCAGTCCTATACATCTTTTGGAGGACAGTTTTGCCATCCGGCCTCAAACGACACAGGCTTTGCGTATGAAGACAAGAATGAGTATGAAGACAAGAATGAGTATGAACCCTTTATTTCAACACGGTCGCCGTGATAGGCCTCCACGTCGAAAATCCAAATCCTGGTCTATGTCTCCTATGGATCTTGCTACCCCCTCTCCGCCTCCTTCACCACCGAAGATTGTTGGCAACAATGATAATTCTTCAACTTCTACTGATGCGCCCTTGATGATCAGCGAACCTGGAAATGATTCCTCCTGTAAGCTCGATCTCCTGCCTGAGTTCAATCGTGTAGATTCACTTCACAACAGATTCCAAAGCACATCACGAGTCCTGGTCGCCGTTGAGCACTCCACCTCCTCTACCATCTTCTCCCCCTATCCGTTCCCTACAACATTTTTCGTCTTCTCCAACTTTGCTAAACCGACTAGGCAATTCCGGTCAACCCTCGTCACAGTCTACCTGCGCCGTTGATTGTTCTCCGGAGAAGGAGCCTATCCTTCGTCCACTATCTTTGTTGATGCGAATGGTTGATTCCGTTCAAACTTCATCTCATCCTGCTTCCACCTGTTCAAAAGAGCAAGAAAGTTCTGTTTCTGTCCTTGTAGAAGAGGCTCCTGAACACGCTCCTGAACACGGTCTTTCCTCGTCTTCACCTCAGTTAGACCATACTGAAGATTTGCACGATGACCAAGACAGAAGAGATTCAGAGGATAACACGGATTTGCTCGTGAGTATAGAGGATGAGCTAGGGCCACATGCAGAAGGATGCCTATCTGAAGGGCCTCCCAGCATGGTAACTGATATACAAGAGGAACAAAAGAATGTGATGACAACCTCATTTCTCGGTGTCATCGATACTGACGAAATAATCCAGGTGGAGAAACCTAACAGTTCCATGATCGATTTACAAGTTATGAGTGCCACCTCAAGTCCAGTAACGAGCGTTCTGCAACGTGCTGGAGCAGCGTTTTCGTCTCTGAAGGTGAGTATATCCTCGATCTAGTCAGTTGACATCAGCCGGATGAACGAATACTGTAGGAGCGATTCAGTGGGTCAAACATTGAAATTATTTCGAATGAACCTACCGATGGTGCTCATGCTTCTGCTGTTGGCCTTACTTCGGAAGCCCGCGAGGCTGACTACAAGGAGGATCTTCATGAAATCGACAAAGAGTTACTATCTGTGAAGGTCATTACTGTCCAAGTCATATGTATCTTTATGATGTTAACTCTCGAAATTTAGAATGATCTTGCCACCATCCGACTCCGACACCGCAAGTACAGAACTCGTTTCAATGACAACGTTGCTACCATGAATACAAAACTGGCACAACTCAACACCCTTCTCTCCGGTCTTTCTACCGCAAAGGATCATCTTAGCGGTTTAGATTCCAACCTCGCTACAATCCAAACCGACATCGACTGGGTGAAAGGTGACCTTGATGGGATCCGTTCTGATGTCGACGAAGCAAAGGGAAACGTTGATCAAGTGCGGAGCGATGCTGACGGAAATCGTATGGATATAGATGGACTACGGAACGACGTCGAGAGTATCAGGGGCGAATTTGACTCCCTACGAGGTGAAGTTGATGGTGTCAAGGATGAGTATGATATCGTCCATGGGGATTCGGTGGGTTTTCAAAGCGAAATTAGCGAAGTGCGAAGTGATGTTGAAGGCATGAGGATGGAACTCAATGATATGCAGAGGGATGTTGACGATCTGATGGGCCGGCAGAGCCTGAAAGGAGATACTGCGGTCCATAGCAAAGAGGAATTGCGCAACTTACGAGGAGAGTGGATCTTGTGGAAGGAAAATGCAAAGGTGGATGCTCTGATTACTCAGGCAAGGACGCAAAGTGCCATTGATGCTGCTCATACTCGTGGTGACAGTTTGCCGATTATTGAACTGCAAGATTGTCGTGCTGGCCTTGCTATTGCGGAAGCGGATATCAAAGCACTTTACCGGCAGATCGGTGACGCCAACAATTTACTCGACACCCAAGAAGAGATGTTGAAGGTTCTACAAGAACAAGATACCAGTGAAAATACGCCGCTGCGGGTGATGACTGACGGTCCGTTTCTTCGAGATGTTATCATAATTATAATTGATTATCTCCTTCATTCGTCCTGCTCTAGAGCTCCTCAAAATCCAGGAAAAGAGTGTTGCTGAACTGAAGGCGACTGAAAGCGCTCGATCCGAAGCTGAAAATGAGTTACGAATCATTGTTGCCTTGCGTCAAGAAATCGAACACATCGCGGCGCAGGTATGTATTATCGTACGAGAAGGATCGGGAGAACTGAACATAAATCAGACTACTTCCCAAAACCACTTGGTTCGGTCGTCGCTGAAGCGGAAACACGCTGATGATAGCGATGACAGTATCGGTGAAGGTTCAGCCATTAATGTAGGAGTGAGTGAAAGTTCGAATGAGGTGATGAGTGTGGATGTTGAATCACATTCCAAGTCTTTCGCCAACAATTCCGTTCGCGCGTGCGGCACCGACGACTTCACAACGAGCACTGTTTCTTTGGATGCTGACGGCATTCTCATACCTTCCCCCAAGCGACTTCGCAGACTGGAAAGGGTGCGTCGCATCGGAACCGTTGCTGTACAAACTGCTACCGTAGCAACCGTTGGAGCTATAGCGGCTTGGGCTGCACTGGCGTTCAGTTGAATGGACGCGGAAAGTAAGCATTGTTGCTTGAAATATGTTGTTTGATCTCAGAAGGGCCAGTGGTGTATTTTTTCGAGTTGATCTCAAATTTATGTAGTCTCGAACCTTTGTATGTATCATGTAAATTAGTGTACATCGAGCGATCTTTGCGCCGTAATCTATCTATGCGAAAACCCCCAGAACGCACCGGAAACCTCGTTCAGCACAAATCTCTAGGCATGGAGTACTCCAAGTAATGTACTAACGGCCTGTGTTTAAATTTATATACCGACCTACGTGCCTCCCTACGTCTGATCTTCCCCTCTTTCCCCGTTTCCTGCCAGATGCTCAAGATCGTCTACATGCGCTGCATCCCACTCTTCCAATACTTCTATCGGCACCTTGACAATTTTCGAGGTTTGCGCACCGTCAGATAACTTCTCGGTGACTTGTCGAATTCGATATCCCCCTCGGCGGGGAAAATAGACATACCAGAAATAGTAGATAACACAGGAAAGCGTGATCCTATAAATCATCCCGAACTCCGGATGAGTATTCCCGACTCGAGCGTCCTGAAGAGAATAAATACTCACACGCCCAATCCAGCTATGCAGTACGTCGCATAGAAGAAAGATACGTCGCCTGCATAAATTCCTCCTTCAGGAGGTACCCAAGGAATGATCATGATCACCAAGTTGACTATAAGCGCGAAAACCGCGACGGGGGTCCAAGCTCTGAACGGAATGGAGGGAGCACCAACAGCTCGACGTCGGCGTCTGATGAGGAAGAGCCCGATAATGAGGAGGAATGCGTAGATGCTTTCGGGGTAATATTGCAGGTCTACAACTGAACAATGCATCATGAAGTCAGTGTTTGCAAGAGTGTGAAGTGAAGAAAAAACAACGACTTACTGAAATTGAATGCGTCCCCCGGTGGTGGAATCACAATGAGCACACTTGTCACAGTCCACCGTAGGAGATAAGCCGCTAACGGGGTGTTGAATGGCTTTGTCGATGCCCATATCTGAGGATACGGAAGAAGCCCTTGCCGACCACTTTCCCGGATGATGCGTGAAGCAGATATTGTGGCAGCTATAACGCTCCCAAGACTGCTTATTGCCACTAGGACTTGTAGAACAGTCAAAGCAATGTTGGTCGAGTCTGGGGAGCTTGGAAAGATCGTTTCGAAGAACAGATTGGCAATCATTTCGTTGGACGATTTGATTTTTTCGAGTGGGACTGCGGGAAATATATTAGCAGGTGATGAAAGGAAGGTGAAAGCAGATGACGCACCAGTAGCAAAGTATGCGACATTAACCAACATGTATAATGCAAAAACTACTCCGAGTGATAAGGGTGCAAATTTTTTCAACGTCGGGATTGGATCCTTACAACGAAAATTAGTGTTATCTTCCAAAATTGCCGACTTGCTTACCTTGACTTCATTAACCATGCTGAACACACTCTAAATCACGTATTAGCCGATGACCCATCCACAAGCTCATAAACACTTACCTCCCACCCGACGTATGAGAACCTGATCTTCAACAACGCGCTCACCAAACCATTAACATTGTTAGAGGTTCCATAGAATGGCTGGGAGAAGTTTGCCCCGGGATTTGGGACATGTGGGATACCTCCACAGAGCACGACTAGCCCAGTGATAGCAATCCTGTTGGAAGTAGTTGAGTAGATTTAACAGGGAGACCTAAACGGTGGCTTACAAAACCAAAGCAAGGACCTTGATCATTCCTATCGCGTTAGAGAAATGAAGTGACCATTTCGTGCTCAAGATACATACTAAAACCCCGGAAGTTTATGGGAAATCAGCACCAAATCGACTGAGAAACTCACTCAAAGTCATGGTAGTAGACAACCCAACCGCTACACCACGGACATTCCATTTTGTTATATCGTATTGAAGTGCTAAGAGGATGTATTCTGCGAATACTTTGAACAGACAGTGTGAGTTAATGAGTAGAATGGAAATATTAGGCCAAGCATGCCCACCGATACACGCTGCACTACTCGTAGATAGTGTACAGAATAAACAAGCATACAAGAATGGAGCCATCAACCTTGGTCGAGGGAAAGCCTGTGCGCAGACGAAGAGATTAGTAGAAGCCGAGCAAGGAAAGAAGTATGTCAGCACCTTTTCCAAATACGTGACGATACCCCCCGATCGCTGAGGGTAATAGCAGAGGTACTCGAGGTATACACAGAGAGATGCTGGAGGGGCGAAAGATGTGAGTTCGATTCTAAGCAAGCAGAAGAGTGATTACCGGCAGAGAACAGGAACCCTATGACCCAGTAAATCATGCTAAGCCCAACAGAGCCTACACCTCTCAAAATCGTCGCAGCTACAAATAATTTGATCGCATCGTGGACGACATAGGACAAGATACAAGCTTACGGGTGACGAATACTCCGACACCGATTATCCTGCTGACATTCTTATTCACAACTGGAATTCCGAAAAAAGCTAACCGCAAGAATAATGACAGTACGCACTAAGAAGATCACACTAATCCAATCAACATGGTACCCAAGCGGACTGACAGTCTCTACTGGTGCCCCGAATGTGTCGTCATCGACAGTGATTCTGCTTTGTTGCTCTTCAACGATTGGATCCAATCGAGACTGGTTCAAAGTTTCGTCGGAGCCAGTGACCGTGGATTTTTTCAAGATCGAGGGGTAAACCATTGTGGGTGAACTGGCTAGTCGGAAGTCGTCCAGGAGGAATTACTCTTAGTTTTATTATCCTGTACGAGTTGAAAAGGTTATGACCGATTCTTTGATCCATAACAGTCTGCACCATTCCGAGAAACCAGACAGACGGCTCTCCGAGCTGAGTATTGTTTCTGTCATGGAACGGGTTCCGTGAAAAAAAGAGACTTTAGGTTGAAAGTTAAGTTCTGTGTTGGGTCATGGTCTACGGAACGGAGTCCATTTAACGCTCGTTATATGTACACGTGGAATAAATTCTCATGAAGTCAAAGCTGTACATCTCTTATATTTTGAACTTTGAAAATTCATTTGAAAAACAAAACCAGAAATGTGCGCTGTCCAGAAAGGTCCACATTCTCCTAGATTCTCCTTCGCTGGGACTCAATATCAGTTATACTGTTGAAAATATCCCGTCAAGCGGAAGTAAATTCGTAGGATTGATAATCTGAGACAATTACAACTGTTATCTATACTAGCGCACCCCTGCGAGGTTACACAGGGTGCAAATTTCCATAAGTTGCTGCCACTTACTGAAGACTTTTGGAAAATTGATGTAAATTTCCGATAAGATAAGATTTGTGACTTATGGAAAGTATTACATAGAACTTATGGAATAAAAGTTCCATAAAGGGAAATTTCTTTGCGTAAGTTCATCATAAACAACAAGATAAGTAGACAATCTTATGCTTTAGCCATTTGATGTTAATCCACCATAAGTTTTCCATAAGCTACAAAAACTTATGATAATTTGCACCCTGATAGATAGATAGATTGATACACGGCACCGTCTCGAAAGACGGGGTCCCGTCTCGGAACAGCCGGTTACGGTAGGACAACAATAGCGAGCTCAACCCGCAGTGAGGGAAGGTAGACTACTGCCGACGTACCGCGCACGAGTGAGAGAGTGGCAAACGAGAAGAGGTCAAGCAAGAATATGAGTACGAGAGAATAGAGAGTGTATGAGATAGAGTTCTCGTATGCAAGTACGAGAGATTAAACAGTGTACGAAATAGAGATTAAACAGTGTACGAAATAGAGAACGGGTACGAGAATGAGCGTACGAAAGAGCATGAGAACAGGAGAGAGTACCACAGAGAGAGAAACAGTCTTGCAGTGAGTTACACGGAGGTAGTAATGCGAACGATGAAAACGTCGAAATGTCAATGGAGAAGAGTGACAGCCAGAGGGGATGAAGGAAGATTCGGGTACCAGGCTATGTTGTGTGGCCACCCACGCTTCTGCTCGTGGTGTGGTCATCATTCTGTTCAGCAGGAGGGAGAGGAGGATGCAGAGATGTCCAGTGTATGGCAGCCTCGTGGATGAAGCGTGCAGTACAAGAGGTGGAGGATATATTGAAGATGAAGTGCTTGAGATAGTGGAGAGCTTCTGAGTTTGAGAATAGGTGATCACGAGGAAGAGGGAATGAGGGCGATATGTTGTCAAGAAAGGCAGTCTGTAGTCCGACAATTGTGTGGTCTGCAGCACATTGGAGGAAGATGTGTTGAGGGGATTCTGGGTGGAACAGTGACTGACATGACCGGCACTGTTTTGTGGGCACCTCCGTTGGTAGCAAGGGGTCAATTCTTGCTGGCGATGACCGGAAAGTGAGGGGAACCATGTCTCCACACAGTAGCCTGGTGAGAGAACGGCAGTGGGAGTGGTTTCGGATGTGGATCAGGTAATGACAGAGCGTCCGAGCAACATATTTTGATGGGCCCTCTTTCTGCGGTTCACGGCGGCCGTGGAGTAATGCCAGATGATGGCTGGAGTCTACTTGGGACTGGAGATAGGTGTCGGACTCCTTGGAGATGGAATTGATGAGTAAGAGGAGTGACGTTTCGGATAGTAGTGCTGATGGGGGGAGGGAGAGAGTGGAAGAAGGGAGATGGCGAATTGCCCAGTCGACGTCTGAAAGCCAGCATTTCATGCCGGAGTTTCAAAGGTTGAAGTTCTCCTGCAGCGCAAGGTGAGCATAGTGCTCAGGTCCGAGTTTTAGGAGGTAAATGAGGTAGCAAAGGGCCAGAATGACACGACGGGTACGTATGGGCATGATACCAGTCTCTGTGAAGAGAGGTGCAAGGATGGAACGACGGGATAGACCCAGCATGCGGCGGAGAAAGAGCAGTTGAACTTGCTCGAGCATGGATAATAAGTGGGCGTCGGTGTCGATTGCAATTTCGCAGCCATTGATGAGATGGCAGTCCACGAGAGCAGAGTAGAGTTGCTTGGCTATTGGAGGGTCGAGCCGTTGGTGTCCAATGAGGAGGTCACATCCCGCGATGCCACCCGCAGCGGTGAATGCGGAATCACGCTTGACCGTGTAGTGTGCCGCGAGTAAATGACGGTGTGTGGATTGGAGATGAGCACCGACGTAGCGTACCGAGTCACGGAACGACAGGGCCTCTCCACCCAGGAAGAGAATGGGCAGCGGTGAAGCCAGACGGCCAAAGACCATGACCCAGGATTTGCCAGCGCTGATGGTGAGGTTGTTGAAGTGACAGTAGCATTCGAAGCCTCTCAAATGGGACTGAAGGCCGTGTGCAGAGCGTGAGATCAGGGCGATGTCGTCAGCATGTTCGAGATGGGAAATCACAATTCCCAGCAGTTCGAGGTCATTGGGGTCTTGAATGAGGTTGAACGTTGAGAGAAAGATGTTCCACAATGTGGGAGAGGAAGGGTCACCCATCAGCACCCCACACATGGCCTGGAAGCGGTCAGAAATGTCCCCGTTGTGGGTGATGACATATGTCATCTGGTTGTAGAGGGAACGGAGCCAGTCGAAGTATTTGCCGGTGAGCTGATGATCAGCCAGCTTATTCCATAAGCTGCTCTGGTTCATTGAGGGGAAAGCGTTTGAGATGTCCACAAAGGCGACATACAGGGGATCACCCAAGGATTTTGCTTTCTCAATCAGTGTGCATAGTATAATTAATTTGGTAAAATAAACGTTCGGAGCTGCAAGGAAACTAGGTTCGTTCCAAGCCCCTTCATCACAGTCCTGCGGACCGGGCACATGAAAACTGTTTGTACATGTATTTGTTTGGCTGAATTTACATGCCTTTCTGATGAAGGGGCTTGCGCCAAGGTGCTCCGATTCTGGGGAGTCAGCTATCTTTTGCGCTACTCCTTCCTCTACCTTTTAACTTACTGAATCTACTCTATATATGTTAATGCATATATTTATTCACTTTTAATCCTCTCGACTGCTCTCAAACTCAAGAAAAATGCATGAAATTCAATGCTTCAAGGCAAAGGGAAAATTATCAATAGGAAGATGATTTGAGTAGATAGGTGCGTGTCTTCTGCTGCCGTGCCAACCTAATTGTTGCTGATAAGTTATTTAATAGCTTTGCAGGTCTTCTAGCTGCACACGTGTCGACCACCAACTCTTCTAGCATGTCTTTTCAGCCACAAACTCCTCCGGTTTCACAAAATCGCAGCCCTCCGGGCACTCCCAGACATCGCAAAATCGTGCATTCATCTAGTCGAAGTACTCAGGGACTCAAAACCCGCCTTCCTCAGTATATTTCTACCCCTGAACACGTCCAGTCTACTCTCAAAGCCAAACTTTCACTCGACTTTGAACCGGATGCTTGGCAGGCTCATACAATCCATCAGGTTCTCCAGGGCTATGATGGGATAGTAGTTGCAGCCACCGGTCTTGGTAAAAGTCTCATTTTTGAGGGTACTGCAAAGTTGGCTGGTTCAGGGAAAGCGGTGGTAGTAATATGCCCTCTAAAGTCACTCAAACGCGATCAGGTACGTATATTTACTCAATCTGAGTCTTGTGAAGTTCTCATGATGGTCATAGGCCCAGCATGCAATCAACAAAGGCCTTTTTGCAGATACTATCAATGAAGACACAGAGAAAACACCCGAACTGTGGCGAAGGGCTTGTAATACTTCACAACTTATTTATATCTCTCCAGAGACTGCCAAAAGTGATCTATTCCGATGCAAAGTTTGGAACCATCGCTCATTTTGCAGTCCGGTAGCAGCCGCATTTGTAGATGAAACTCATGTAATTGATGAGTGGGGTAATGACAAGTTTCGACCAGTCTACCGTGAGCTGAATGAGTTATGGACATGGTGTGGGTATGGCATACCCATCTGGGCTTGCACTGCTACTGCTCATACGTCAACATTTGACCTGGTCTGGAGAACCCTTTGTTTTGGCTGTTGGCCATTCTGGAGTATTGATGTTGGCGCCGACTGCCCTAATCTATTCTTCCACACTTGTGTCCTGAAGAACATTAATAATCCCATGCTTGATGCACTCAACCTCCTTCCTCCTGACATTGACGATTCAACAACGCACGAATAACTTCCGAAATGTCTGTTTTACTTTGATTCCGAGAACGCATGCTGCGTTGCAGTTGAGATGCTTTGCAAATGTCTTCCTGATCATCTACATGACTGTGTATACCCCTTCTCCTCAGATATGTCTGAACGGGCCAAGGAGCGGTGCTGGACCGACTTCTGTTCAGGCAAAATTCGTATTATCTGCGCAACAGATGCTGCTGGTGACTCAATGTCATGCATGGCATGACAAGATCAAGAATTTGAAGTTGTTGCTTCTGCCAGTGTAGGTACTATTCCACACATGAGAAATAATTATTCTGAGTATACCAGCAGCTTATCAAGATGCTAATACATACTATACCCAGCCATGAAGGTCATCAGAGCATTATTCAATAGTCTTTTTAGCCCATTCTTTTGCCTTACAGTTTTTGAAAGTGGCACAACTTGCACAGTGGATAAATGAGCAAAAATTTAGTTTTTAAATTTCTTGAACCTAGCAGTCAAATAGGTATGCTTCTAAACTACAGTTTTACCTCTTACAGCAGGTGATTTCATCAAAAACTGGAAGAGATATCACCCTTCGATTGACTCCCCAATTCTGAAACACTTTGTCCCAAGCCCCTTCTAGCGAAGGCCGGCCCGCCGGCAACTCATCGTGAGAGTTATTCGCGGGGCTTGGAACGAACCTACAAGGAGACTACTATAACGGGTTACAAATCATTTTTATTTGGCCCATATTGGTTCCAAGATTCTAGTATACCTCCAAACATAGGTAGGTACTTCAGTATTCTTTTCATTTTGATTGTTTGGAGAATGACTTGAATGGTGTTCATCTGTCACCGATGTTCAACACGTCCTTTGATTTTGTCATCTCATCCGGAGGCAAATCAGCTCTCCTCAGTTCTAATCCTATCAATCTGATTCATCTGGATTAATCTAATTACTTCTTGCTTTCAATAGACACCGAATGTGTCTATACTTTTTCAAGAGAGTTGTGCATAGTATTCATTTAATTGTATTCTTCAATGTTTTCTGCATCATGACACTTTGACATACATTTGATATGTCTTCGGAGCCTCGCAGTACTTTGATCATTTTTCTAGTCATTTTCCTCAACCATGCAACCTGATTGGTCTATTAGACTAAATCACAGTCTTTTTAGATTAATGCATGATGTCATTCTAGAAGGTTCATTTGGCAATTCTTGAGTTCTAGAAAGTCATTTTGAGTCAATCCTTGGCTCATGGTTACTTGAGTAAGTTCTTCCAAACTCCTGCCAGTGTAAGGTTCAATAACAATACCCTTGGTATGTCATACATGAATAGTCATTCTTCAGATGTAGTCCGAGTCTGAATATAAATATTTTGATAATATAAGCCTAGATAAGTATGAGGAGTATAGAAAAGAATTTGAAAATAAAACATGAGGTATAATCCTGCTTGACAAACAGGTAGACTTTTTATCCAAAGTTAGTTTCAGGGATGAGTAAACTAACCAACTCATGGTAGTATGGGTATAGGGTCCCTTCAACTATTAGACTGATTCAGTATTGACTTTGACTGTCAATCTGGGTCTCAATTACAGTCCTCTTGATACAAATCTATGTGTGAAAGTGTCACAATTCACTGCATAGACATTTAGCCAAAATTTAGGCATGTCACTAATACCCTCAATCTCTTGATGTTCACGAGTAGCTCCCATGACACCAGTTACGGGACTTCCCTAACTCACAAATGACACACACTATCTCCATTACAGTGGTCTCAGAAAATAATGAGAATCATAAAATTTTGTTTGAGATGTCGCATGCTGCGTGTCACATAGATTATTACCTTATATGGAATAGTATGAAATGACGTTACTATACGTCTCTTTGTTCTGAGTGGGTAATCGCAAAATCAGTCCCGATCTCAAAAGCTGTGCTCTGGATCTCTGGGAGCATGGCTGGGACCGTTCCGACATCTGTTCTGCACTAGGTATATCATCAGCAAGCCTTTATTGTTGGATCCAAATCTTCAATGAATTTGACTCAGTTGTCAAACCTCCATCTCCTCTTCGTGGATGCCCTCGAATGATCACTATTGCTGCCCTCACTGCCATGAAGGAGATATATAATCATCACCCTGATAGCTACCTTGACGGGCTTGTGTGGTTCCTCGCTTTGCATCATGATGTTGTAATATCGAAATCAGCTGTTCATGACAATCTTCGAAAGGCTGGCTTGACCCAGAAGCTCATGCGGAAGATTGCACAAGAACGGGATGAAGTTTTACGAGCAGAGTATTGCTTGGTCATCAGGAATGAATTCTCAGGCACTGGATGCGAGTTTGTGACTGTGGATGAGTCTAGCAGGGATGAGCGCACCCTTACATAGCGATATGGCTATGCTATGTGTCATGAAGTATGCAGCCCCTATCATTGTCCTTTTCTCACCATTTCGACGCCTTTACTTGTACGGTTACATCACTATCAAATCCCATCAATTACTGATCCACCTGACCCCCATCATCGATTACCGATCCACCTGTTACCCTTCTCCTTCTACTGGCTTCTGCCACCTTCCTTGTTCCTAAACTGTACAGCATTACATGGGCATTTCTTGCAGATCAGATTTTGTATAAATAGCCAAACCCCCACAGCCTGGTCCCTTATCTTGACCTCTCTGTCATTATCTTGGGACCAGGTATGTGTTTACTTAGTATTACCTATGACTACGATACTCAATATATCTCTGTCATTATCTTGGGACCAGTCTGTCCATGCTCTGTTCAGTTGCTCTGCTTCTACCAGCTGCTCAGTTGCTCCGCTCCGCACCGCTGCCCTGCTTAGTCACTCCATCGCTGACGCTTTGTAACATTAGGTCAAGATCCATTACTGCACTGACAGCCTACCGATAAGCAGGATCCGCAGACATCATGTCTTCTTCAGTCTCACCCAATTCCGAAATACCTGCCACCAGAGTAGACTGCTCTACATGCACTTGACCCCAGAGACCAACATCACGTCTACAACACCGGCAATAGCTGGTACGACTGCGAGTCTCAACCCTGCCCCAACGCCATTCCCAACTTGGTCCAAGAGCCATTTACTATAAACGATACAACCTTCCTGCCCATTCCCCATCCCCAATCACCATCACCTGCTCCTATTATGTCGACCCCTGCCCAGACCACCTCTGCAGATGAGCTCATGACTCAGCTCATTAAACAAGTAGCCAACCTCCGTACAGCCATGCAGGAACGCTCATCCTCCAAATCAAGCATGAACAAACCCGAGGTATTCAAGGGTAAAGACAGCTCCGAAGCACGTCGATACAGGGCTCAATTCCAGAACTGGGCCTCAGAACAACCTGATCTTGCCAACAGTCAGGTAAAGCTCATCAAGTCAGCTTTGGGATTCTTCACAGAAGGTGCTGGAGACTGGGCGACCCCCCACTTGCTACATTTTGATGCAGAGAATCCCCCTTTCAAAGGCAGTTGGGCAAAGTTTCTCATAGACTTTAGTCAGAGATTTGAGTCGATAGACCCAGGTATGGAAGCCCGTAATGCCATTCAAACTCTCAAGCAGGGTAAAGGACAGACAGTAGCGGAATTTGCTCAGAAATTCCAGGACATTGGAAGTCGAACCGAGATGTCTGACATCGACTTACGAGAACGCTTCTACGCTGCCCTACTTCCAGAAATACGACAGAATCTGATCACAGTAAATATTGGTCAAGGAATGGCTCATACCCTCAAGGAGGCCATCACGAGAGCAGTATCAGTAGATGTCTACTTGCATGACCCCACCTTGACTGGCCAAAACCTCGGACCTACCCGCTCCTACGCCACCCCCACTGACCCTCACGCTACGGATATTGATGCCACCCACACCAGTAATGGGAATACCAGGGAGGCATTATTGGCCCGCATGCGAGGACGATGCTTCGGCTGTGGTGCCCAAGGTCATGTCAAGCAAAATTGCCCACACCGAGAAAGCACCCGCCGCTACTGTGGACGTCGAGGACATCTGGAAGCAGTCTGCCAGGACAAGTTCATGGAACTCGGACGAGACCGAGGCCGACGCCAGCAGCCCTGTTGCCAACAGATATCAGCCACCGGATCCGTGCCATTCTCCCTGTTCCCAAACGAATCTGTCCAGATTGCTACCTCGACCCCAATGTCTGCTCCCGCTACTGTACCCGCTACTCTGAGCCCCCCTAATCAGGACTTCTCTAACCAGATTGGTCAAATCAGGGAATTACTCAATCGTGCTAACACTATGTCCTCCCCGTCTTCTGGCTTTCAGCAGGGTTTTCAAAGAGGGTACCCGCTTTGGCTGCAACGAGAGTACCCCGTAATCAGTTTGTTATGTTTGCTACTTCTTCATATGACTCGCACCCATCATGTACAATATCGTCGATCCGGGAATTAAACTCCCATTCCCCACATTTCCGAATTCATGCAAAACTAAGAGGAAGGAATCATAGTATAACAACTGCAGCCATGGTAGACTGTGGAGCTACCGCCCTGTTTCTAAACCAAGACTTTGCCACCCGAAA
>MU795568.1:0-17266 GCA_027886305.1 Lentinula aff. lateritia
AGGAATCTGACACTAGTAAAGTCAGGGCGACTCTTGACATCAAACTGACTCTAAAGTTTTTTGTCCACATGACTTATTAATTCTCGGTCCGATCACGGTTTATCAATTCTCGGTCCGATATCTAAGAAATCAAAAATCAAAAATCAAAAATCAGCCTCGACCCTCCCGCCTACGAGAAGCCATATGTAACGTGTAGACGAAACGGATTTCAGAAGATCTGAAGACATGCGACGACTTGAAGGTTATGCAAAACCATCCTACCAAGACTTTGGAGTCATAACCGTTGAGGTTATTCTACGCAATTGCAGATAGAGCTCATAGAAACCTATATCTAGCGCCCTATATGAGGCTGTTGGCTTAAGAAACCTCGCTTAAGCCGACAACCTGTTATCTTACGGAGGCTGAAGAGGCCTTCAGTCATACTGAATTTGAATTTAAAGCAACAATGGTGTTACTTCGTGACGTAAGCGTCACAATCAGATTTCTCTGGGCTTTCTTTTGTTCAAACCTTCACCTTTTACATTCACGACTTGCAACGATTTTTCTTCTCTTCCAAACGCCATGAAGTCCATTCGAAAAAGTTTGAATGGAACTAAAGACTCACTCAGAAATCAGATATCTACACCACTCCCTTTACCTTCCGTCTCCAAACCCGCCTCTGCAGTTACCCCGCCGCAGAAAGTAATCAGAGCAACCGCGGACTACCGGTCCCAAGCTCCCCAAGAGCTCTCGTTCAAAAAGGGAGACTTTTTTTATGTCCTGAGAGACGTCGACGATCGCGGATCGTGGTACGAAGCACACAACCCGATATCAGGCGCACGGGGGATTGTTCCGAGAGCAATGTTTGAAGAGTTCAACAAAACTTCCGTTTCGTAAGTATCTTACATTTTCCTGCAATCAATCTGAGCCCAAACTTACCTAATCGCAGCTCTCGTATCTCTCAAGGTAGTAGTCTTGGTAACATCAGCATTCCCACCGGGATACGCTCGTCGGACGTTCCTTTGACACCTAAAAGTCCTACCAAGTCGCAGGTGTTTTACGCCATCGTTCTGCATGATTTTGAGGCTGAGCGAGCAGATGAGCTTGATGCCAAACGCGGCGATGCCATTACTGTCGTTGCACAATCTAATCGTGAATGGTTTGTTGCCAAGCCAATCGGAAGGCTGGGTCGACCAGGACTCATTCCTGTCTCCTTCGTGGAAATTCACGATCCATCAACAGGAAGAGCTGTTCCCGATGTGAATGCCCTTATGGATCGAGGAGATTTACCAAAAGTTGAGGATTGGAAGCGGGCGATGTTCAACTACAAACAGAGCAGTATTGCTCTCGGAGTTATTGACGCACCAGCCGTGCCGAATAGTCCCTTTGTCAATGCACAACCTCCGCCACTTCCTCCTTCATCTAACCCGTCCATCATCGAGGATCCTGCCGCCCGCAAGCAGTCGACACCATCGATATCCTCTGGCCCCGACAGCGCCGATTGCCTTCCTGAAGGCATCCTTCTGTATGCCGAAGCAGTTTCTTTCCACTATGAAATGGAAGAGTACTGGTTTCGAGTAAACGCAATATTTCAACCTTATCCTCCGCCTGGTCAGGATTCACTTCCAAATGCGAAGCAGCTCATTTTGTTCCGAGTGTATAACGATTTCTATGATTTCCAAGTCTCATTGCTCGATACCTTCCCAAGAGAAGCAGGTCGACAGCCTCCACACCCACGGATGTTGCCCTATATGCCAGGGCCGGCTGAAAACGTCAACGATCAACTCACCGCGACTCGCAGATCGGAGCTTGATGATTATCTGCGTAGTCTCTGCGACCTCAACAAAGCCGGGGCCAAGTATATTCTGGAACACAAAGTAGTCAGGGAGTTTCTCTCCTTGAAACCTGGCGATGTCGAAAGTGAAACTGAACCGAGGATGCAGGAGATAGAAACACTTTTTGCAACTGACGATGATGAACAGTATGGCAATGACGATGAATATGAAGTTCGGGACACTCTGGGAAGGATGAAAGTTGAGGATGACAGAAAAAGCGAAGGTTCGGAATACGGAGAGGACGAGGGCTACGCACCCTCTCCACAGCGGACGTATGATCGACATCCTTATGCACGGGCCGATGAAAGAAGGCCTGACGATAACAACCTTCGTCTGCATGCTCACACTCAGAATCATCAGCGCAATGGCTCTACTTCATCCTTTAACCGCACATCGTCACCGTATACCTCCAACTCCCGATCGAACTCACCCATTCCTGAGCGTGGTGAATCTCCTCTGCTTGATGGTGAATACCCGTTTAGACACTCGACTGGCAAGACTCACAATGCATCCTCACCATCAGTTTCCTCTGTACGCTCAACAAATGCAGCTACCGTAGGTAGAGCACGTTCACACTCAACTGCCAATAATCCACCCATATCAGCGGCCAATCCCCAGACAGCATTTGTCAAGATCAAGATCTTTGACCGTGTTGCCGACGACCTTATAGCCATACGTGTCCATCCGCTTGTAACCCACTCAGAGCTGATGGACAAGGTGCAGACGCGATTAGGAGGGGAGGTCAGCAATCTTAGGTTCCGTGACAGCATGAGCAACGCCTTTGTTGCATTGGATGATGACAATCAGTTGAGAGAATGGATGGATGGAACGGACAAGCATGTACTATACGCTGATTGAGCCCACCCCCCACTGGATGGAACATTGGTCTGACATCCGAACTCGCATTTGGATATTTAGTTTTTGATTCTAGTCTCTTTTGATTTCTTTCTTGTATGTGTGACTAAATGTCTTCTTCCAACTATCCATTATTATCTTCGTTGTTCTCTGTTTCTCTTTTGTTTTCCGTATTCATCGATGTCCTTCTGAATATAATGTAATAGTTGCTTACAACTGGCTTAGAATGAAGCATGTCGTATAAGATGCACAAGCTGAGCATTATTGACTTATGTATGTTGAACGTTGAACGTTGAACCGGAACGGACTGCCTAAAGAGGCAATACAACCCCAGTCCGACATAGCTTGACCATTGACTGCCATGGCCTCTTTACATCGTACAATTCGCAATATGCGTCGGGTAGGGCTGCGGGAATGGTGGAGGCAGATGCAGTATATTGGCGATGCTAAGTCTGGAGTGCATGTCGGCACTGACCAGTAGGTTGCTCTCCAGGTTTTCAAAATTGTACTGATTCAATTGCTTTGCATACAGATTTGGGAACCGCTATTTTGAAAATATGAACGGAGACGAAGAGATACCAGGTGCATTGTATAAACAGTCCCAATGAACATTGCTCATTCAGGTGTGTAGGTCGTCAGCGATGGGTTGATTTCGCCCAAGTGCGTCCGTTTTATTTCTGTTGGAGTTATGTGACCAGCTTATTGAAACGAGATAGCACGAGTATCATGCTTCTCAAGTTCCTCCTGAATGGCATTCTTGGATCCACCATATTCGAAAGGACCCTCCCACGAATGACCCTGTCATCAAGAACTTGACCCCTCCTTGGCAAACAGTGCGCTTCTGCTCTATCATCCATACGAACCAAACACTTATACGTCTTTCAAAGCCCTGGATGGAAAATTTGACTGGGACTCGTGGTGCGTTCAAGACGTATAACACGGTTGCGCCAAAGATCAACGCATGGGAACCAAAAACTGTTCCTCGAGGAACTTGATATTCATTGCGCAGGATTAGTACTACCGAGTAGATCATTTACAACATATTCCGCAATTGCCAGACAAGAAGTTAATCCAGGACTCTCTATTCCTAAAAGACTGATCATCGGGCCCTCTCCAACAGTACCCCCGCCTCCAAATTGACAAGGATAATCAATCCGAAAGACAAAATCCTGGAACCCCACGCCTGCAGGTACTAGCTTAGGCCGGATACCTACATAATCCGGCTGCAGACCATCCGCCACTACTTCCGGAAGATATTGCTTAACTGCGAGATGCATCTTTTCAAGGCTAGAGTCATCAGGTATCAAATGCCTCGTCCAATAGTCCATGTTTTCCTCCGAATCTTCAGAGCTCGGAGGTGAAAGGAATTCGATGTCTGGTCCGAATTTGATCTTTCCGTTCAAGTCGAGTGTTAAATGTGTCCCCAATGAAGCGAATGCATGAGCATTAGGACCTGTGTCAGGACAAGGATAGATGAGATGAGATATTCCTGAAATTCCAGGGCCATGCATAAGAACCCCGTGCATAGTACATGGGAATGCGCCGCTCTGGTGGAAGCAAGGAATTAAGAATAAAAGGACCAGATAAACCTGATGCGTTGAAAACCGTCCGAGCGAAGACAGTATCACTTTCTGTTCCCGAGGCCTCGTCGTTTCCAGTGACAGTCTGCACCACCCATCCTCGTTCTGCCACTGACATTTGTTCGGAGCTTCTGGAGCTGTAAGGATCCAACCGGACGACACGGGTTGCATAGGCTAAGTTACCCGCTTCGGAATCCGAAATATCGTGTTCCAAACTTTCCATAAATAAATGAGAGTCGACGATCCCAGTCTCTGGACACCACAAGGCTGCTGAGATATCCTGGGACAAATTAGGCTCCATAGCACGAGATTCGTCTCCGGATATAAGCCTTGTAGGAAGAACAGGTGAGTCATCAATGGCATTGGAATACGGAGGCCATTGCGATCTCAACGCCTTCAGATGGAGGTTCTCAATGTAAGGACGCTGGTTTTCCTTGGCAACAACGAGTTTACCAGTCTTGCGATGCGGTATATCCAACGCTCGACATCGCTGATACATCAGGTCGCGTCCACGTAGACACAGTCGAGTCTTAAGAGAATCAGCCGGATAGTAGATGCCTGCATTTTTATGAAGAGTGTTTGCGCCACAGTCAAATGTGGAATTAAACTCTACCAGAGTGTATGACTTCAGAGTTTCTGGAGCTACGATATAAATTGAATAGCTGCACACGATAGTAACGGCCTTTAGATGAATACCTTGTTTCTTCTCCTGCTCGAGCGTGGCGTTCTACCACATACGTCGATTTTGAAGGGAAACTTTCGCACAATCTTTGAGCGATTGCGAGACCCACCACACCTATGTTTAATTGACATTTGATGACAGTAGCAGTAGAGCTTGTCGAGACAACTCTTACCAGCACCAATAACCAAATGGTCCACTGCAACTTCCGGGGCCTAAGAAATTCCTTAGCACCTGAGATTAAAGTTAGTGAAAAGTATTGGATAAGACTCTACCTTGAACTTAAACTTGCCGCCACTATTTAAAGCAGCTGCTAGACCTCGGACTGGTTGCTTCATAAGCTTCATGGAACCGATGAAGGAGAGCGGGGAATCCGGATCGAGAATTCCCGGAATGCGATATGTTTGTTTACACCGTCCCTGATGTTCCCATCCTTCTGACGACATTTTCACTGCTATATCTTTCTCAACGTCGCTGAAGTGATTTTCAGCTACCTTCTTGAAGCTGGCCTCCTGGGTTCCCTAGCACTAGAAATCGTCTATGGGCCAGAAGTCTCATCCATCGTTCCTGAAAATGTCCTTCAGACTCTTCTTATTCTTGGATACATCGGTCTCATACTCCTGGTCTTCGAAGCCGGATTGAGCACAAACATTGCTCTACTGTGTGATAATTCAGCTTCATCAATTTTGGTTGGCGGATCAGGTATTTTACTTCCAATTGCTCTTTCAATTCTTGTTGTGCATTTCGGATTTGGGTATGACATATTACCAAGTTTCGTACCAGGTGCATCATTGAATTCCACATCCCTTGGTACAACCCTTTCACTTCTCAAACCACAACTTCGACAAAAATCAGGCCCAGAATAGTTCTACTCAGTGCCGCGTTGATGTCGTGGGACTTATCATTGCGGCCATAATGCAGACGTTATCGTCTAATGCCCTTGGCTCTGTGTTATGGCAAGACATCGTCTGACCACTCCTGGTTTCAGTCGCATTCGCAGGAAGTACTTGTCTTTTGGTGTGGGCTCTACAACTTTTGATGAAACGAATACCTGATCACTGGGAACGAGACATCTATCGGGCGGAAACTCAGCTGTTTTTACAAGCAGTCTTCTTGGCGGGCTTTGTAGCTGGGGCTAAATACGCTGGGACTAATGAGCTTTTTGGAGCATATCTTTCCGGTGTCCTCGTTGGTCACATCTTTCATTCATCCCCAGAAGATGTCCGACCGTCGGCACGATCTGCGTCGATCAAGTCTGCTGGTGAAAGACGCGTTTCGCTCCCATCGGGAGCCCTCAGTGCCGGAATCTATACTCACCGCCTCACATTTGATATCTTTGTCCAACCCATCCTTCGATATGTTCTTTCGCCCATATTCTTTGCCTCTATTGGATCTGCTCTACCTATCCGGGCTCTTGGCTCCGTGGATGGCTCATCGCGAGTGGTTTGGCGGGGTTTTGTATACGCGCTTTCAATGGCGGGCGCAAAAGCCCTGACAGGCTTGTGGCTTCTGATCCCCCCCCCACATTTCTGACATTCCAAACGATTCGCCCACCATGGAGAATAAGGAATCGACATAGGCAGTCTATCCCTGATCCTCTCGAAGAGCTGTTGATGTCTCCAATGCGCTCGGCAATATTTGTGGGACTAGCTATGATAGCTAGGGGAGAGATAGCGCTAATTATATCTCAAATAGCTAGACCCATTCTGACACAAGTTTCTCAAGAACTTTATGCAATCGTCATTTGGGCCATCTTGTTAGACACAATCATTGGGGCCGTGGGTGTGGGGATAGTTCTTCGACAAAATCCTAAGGTTTCAGGATGAATCTACAGTCTTTCCCCACAACTCTGATGCCATGGTGTCAATATGTACAGTGCAAACTGTGTTGATTACCTTACTCAATACATGGTCCTCTTTTAGGCCTCGGAATCGTTGGTCGAATCATTGCTTGTATCCCCAATGCTGACATCTCTTCGCCAAAAACATATCGCTCTCAAGATATCCTTGAGCGGCAATGATAAGTTGAGTGTGTTCAGCCAGTCAGTCAGAGATGATCAGTCACCAGCTGGGTCCCGAATATCAAAATGACTACTGTCGCAGCTGATTCAACTTCAAGTGAGCCTGATATCTGAAGCTCAGAAAGACAGCTGATTACGTACCAGATGCAATGATTAAATCCGGTATCGGACTTTCAGGTGATTTCATTGATAGAAGGCTTAAACTGTAAGAAAAGTTGAGTATGTATCAGACTGCTGCTGAAACTTCCATTGGTACCTCATAGCAACCAGCAGATACATTCCAAAAGCCAGAATGCGTAATGGAAGGTTGAGCTCCGCAGCTGTGAACATTCCGCTGCTCCCTCGGGCAATCGAAACCCAACGTTTATAGAAAAGCACAATTGTCCAAGCTGTTGATGAATGAGTAACAGTTCGCCTGATTAGATATGGAAGCGGATTGCCTTCTAGAATCAAGGTAGCTAGTAGAACTGCAGCAGCGAATATCGTCAGAGTACCAGTGCTTCGAAGGGCAAGACTTGATGAGTATGATGTTAATGGTAATCGGTTGTAGCCGCCCTCACAGCGCATCAGATTTCACTGAACAATAGAAAAAACGGCGATCCCGCGACACAGTGGCTGGTTCATCAACACCGACCTTGTGTTTGATGTCCAGCGAGACAAAGACATGTTTTACTGAAGATCGCTCACAAAGACCGTCACCACGATGAATACGATCCAGACAGCGTATGGAGCGATGATCATCTTTGATACAAACCTGGAATGAGACAGAGATTTATGAATCCGAATAAGATCTACGTACCACCCAGAGACGTACGAAGTGTGTGCCTCTGCTTGGCTGCTTGTAGAAAGCCGCTCTGATTACTATGAACATCTGGAATCTCTGCATTAGAGGTATTCTAAAGTATGGCCGAGAGCTACCTGGAATACCAGTGCGAACACTGCAACAGATGTACTTGATATAGACATTGAGTTTTGAACGTGTTCATAGAAATATTATCACTTGCATTCCTGGCATTCCGTATAGCAGCGCCGCCTGGGTTAAGCATAACGCTTGCGAAGGTTCTGGGCCTGACGCCTTCCCGGCATAAACGCTGTCCAAATTTATCAGCATCAGCGTGATTGGCGATATGTCTATAGCACGGAACAGCGTACAGCAGACTCGAAGAGCTATGTGCAAGTTACTGTCAGCAAAGACCCGCGACCGAAGCATAACGCTCACATTCCCACTACCATAAAAACTATCAAGAGGTTGACGAAAGTCGGATGACGTTGCACACGTTTTGAGAGCAGTACGATTGCTAGAAGAATGGGTAAACCGAAATGGGAAGGCCACATATTCAACACCAGAAACAATATGAGCTCTGCGTGCGTTCCATGAACAATATTTATCGGCATTGCCAGTCCTGCATCAGCTGTGGTGAAGGAAGCTCAGAGATAAGATCCAGAAGATACACAGCAGAGACATACCAGGGAGAACCATGGAATAAATGTGAGTGAGCAAAGATAGTCGCAGAAGCCTGCTTCAACTGGGAGGTAGCAAGTGAAAGAGCTCGCAGAGCAACGGAATGGGAGAATGAAAGGAAGATAATTATATTCTCCGATGCTTTTGACAGATTGTCAATATCAATCCAGTTTGCAAGAATCACAGCCCCCTCGTATGCAGTGGAATCCGATCTGAGTGGATCGCTATATATCCACATCCAACCACATCCAAATGAATCTCGTTGTCAGCTGAGCTGAGAATACATCAAAGGGGATTTCTTGAAAACCCATGAATATAAGTTGATCCGCCGTTGGGTCATCACGTTCACCGACTCTGAAAGAGGAGGTCCCTGTAAGCACCAAATAGCAATCAAAAGTCGCGAGTTTTTGTGATGGTAGTGGTCTAGTGACACAAATGTGTAGTGCCTTTCGGGGGTTCCGGCACACTGGTTTGCAACCTTTTGCAGCCTGATTCAAAATGAGGCAAATGTGCAATGCCTTCGGGGTTTCCGGTGCACTGCTCAGAGCTGGCTTCAGGTGAGTTTAACAGTATTTCACGATTTTCAAGTTATTCAACCAAAATATTCACTTTCAGAGTCGGGGACTGCCGTGCGGGGCGCGGCGCTAAAGGATGAATATTTCAGCAGTAGTAAATGTCAGTCTCGCAAGCCAGAATCCACGAGAGCCTTGAAGAAAAAATGTTCGCTCCTGCTAGTGGGAAAGTAAATATGGTTTTTTTCTGAAACTTGATTTTTGCAGCTTTGACTCGCAGTAACTCGAATGAGAGGACCGGATCACAGCTTGCTTAAATTGACGCACTTCGTTCCGTATCGCAATACTCTCTGATACCCTTCTCCGAAAGCCTTCTCACTGCCACTCAGCCTGGAATCGTGTTTGACTTCATCGTCTTTTTGTGCTCTCATTGACTGCGCAGTACTAGTCAGTATAAACATTGTAAGATTGCATCAGCTACCTGAATCTCCTCGTTTTGTATTTGTGATCGAGGCAAGGTCGTCTCGGTACGATCTTAGCAACCTCGAGGAATTTCAAATCACGTGACTTCCCGGCGCTTCCTTATCTCGACCAACACTTTGATGTACCATCACCGACTCTGAAAGAGGTCCCTGTAAGCACCAAATGGTAATCAAAAGTCGCGAGTTTTTGTGATGGTAGTGGTCTAGTGACACAAATGTGTAGTGCCTTTCGGGGGTTCCGGCACACTGGTTTGCAACCTTTTGCAGCCTGATTCAAAATGAGGCAAATGTGCAATGCCTTCGGGGTTTCCGGTGCACTGCTCAGAGCTGCTCCAGGGTGAGTTTAACAGTATTTCACGATTTTCAAGTTATTCAACCAAAATATTCACTTTCAGAGTCGGGGACTGCCGTGCGGGGCGCGGCGCTAAAGGATACTTTTCCGCGGAGAGAAGGGATCGCATTTTCCCGGAGTGCACAGTGTTATACTTGCAACTGGTAATCCTGAAGGTTTCGAAACCCCCTGGAAACCCCTTACTCTTAGTACAACTTCGTTCTAACAACGTACGCGTAGTAGTTTGATCAACATTCCTAATCCTCCAAGCACATGCACCTACATGAACTGATCTTTGACTGAATCGTACCATTGCTTTCAACATGTACGCTCATTCGCTACTGAGGCCTGAGGTTTGAAACCTCCGTACAATGAGTGGGCTGCCATAAGGATGAACAAACAGAATGTATCTCCTTGTCAGATAGTATTTTTCTGATCGAATTTGATAAAGTGTGACTTCAACATTCAACTCAAAGTCTAGCCTGGCTATAGAAGTAACAGCTTTTTTCTAGCTCGAATTCCTCTGTAAGCAGATCAGTAAAAAATCAGTCAAAAACAGCAGAGACCAATGATTTTGCTTTTTTTCAAGCTACAACAGGGATACCAAGGTAAATTGTAGCACGCGCAAGCTCCGTTCATCTTGAAGCTGTAGATCAAATGGTAGAATGCACACAGGCGACCGATTTCCAGGTTGTCTTATCACCGATGGTTCGAGTTAACCTCTCCATCGATTGCCTCTTTCTCGTACAGGATTCTTTAGCGAGCAAAGCTCTTATCGAATAATTCCCGGGTCGCCTGAGGTCTTAGGGCTGGCCGTATCATCAGGACAACACCCTCGGAAAGCCAGAGTATGGTCAGTATGCGATCTACCTACTTCGTATCACCACGAAACCGAAGGCTTTACCGGGGAAAACATGCTACAAGCTAACCACTTCGATTACTTAGATGGGTATCTTTGTTTGAGCTTCTGCCGTCCTCATATCCGGTCGCATCCTTAAAGAGCAGTCCCGACAGGAAAATGGATAGAGATATTCACCACTTGACCCAAAACTTGAAGCTTCACGTTCTCTTCGCTCTCCTTATCGCCCTGGAAAATGTCTACAGCTGATGAACTTCACATTACTGTTGACAATACGTTCGTCTCAGGATTTCCTTGTCATATTCTTGAGCCGATTGTATCATTCTAGGATGGGTGCAGCTTTTATTGGCGTTATCTGTGCCGCAAGGTAAATTCGGTCACATGCGTTCAGCCCACTACTACCTCGAACTTACACTTGGAATGCATTTTCAGTCTGTATGGAGGTTGGTACTTTTTTGCTCTAATATTCTAATTGCTCAAGAGGTTCCTCGCTAGTATCTTGCGTCCAAACATGGTTCTACTTCAGCCGTTATCCCGGGGTCAGAATCACAATCCACGCGTTTATCACTATAACTCCTCATTAATTCGTAGCACAGGACTTATGGTATATCAAGTGTCTGGTAAGATTTGCATAGTGTGTGAGCGCGAAAGAAATTGAAGAGCACCCCCTTCATAGGTTGCAATTGTGTGGGTTTTCGACAGCATCCACCAAGCCTTGATATCACATACAGGCGAGCCTCTTACTGAATCGACGTGCTAGTTTCTCAAAGAAGGATCTAGTGTATTTTTATGTGGTAACGAACTTCAGTAATCCAACAGAGCAAGCGAACTTGGTCTGGTAAGCTTCTGAACATTTTGACGAACGGCGCTCATTGTCCTCTAGGAGTATACTAGTGGGTTAATGTTGCCTTCACCAAGCACTGCAGTTGATTTTGCATTTGTAAGCTCGAGGTTTTGTTCAACGTAAGCCTATTTTTGTTAGTGGGTCTACAGTACTAATACCCCTACAGGGTTTAATCGGATTCCTGGTTCAAAGGTAACCGTTTGACTACGATTGCAGATGTGCTGAGTCTGGCTAATGGATGCCCTCTCAACAGTTTTTTGACTATGCGCGTATGGAAGAGTAAGTTTCAATCGTCAAATTTTCTATATTACTCACATTCTGCTCGTTAGTGAGCAATCAAAATAAACCCCTCACATTGCTCATTGTAAGCGAACAGTGTGAAGTTACTATGTTCACTACTCAATAAATTTACTGTAGGTATTGTTCGTGCTGGGAGAACTCGGTGAGTGATTGACTAGACTTTGCCATGCCATGCCATTGTTTGACCTGACTTCATCTGCCAACCAGGATGTTCTGTCGGTGAGTTTAGTATAAGTTCGAATCGGTATTCTGATATACACGCTACCGCTCTCTAAAGCCTTCACCATTTCTTCGTGGGTGATCTCTTCCTTAATTTATGGCTAGCTCGAAGTGAATGCCCCGCATTGGCAGACTGAAACTTGTCACCTGGAAAGATTTGACAAACCTCAAGGTGCGCACTGCAATCTTCGTTGTTAGTCTCTCATATCACCTGCGATGTAGAGTCTTTCAATGACAGTTAATGTCCTTGGTGCTGTCTCAGACGTAATTATTGCAGCGGGTCTATTCTACTTCCTTCATCGTTCCAGAACAGGATTCAAAAAGTGAGTCGCATTCGTACAAGGTTCACATCGGTGTCTGCTGTTTTCCGTGCAGCGTGGGTTTTCAGTTAACATGTATACTGATACGACGATCATTCTGGCACTCCCTAGATCGGATACAATGATAAGCAAACTGGTGTGTACATCGGAAGTCAAGCGTTCTTTGCCTTATTGGGAAGGATGTCAGATCATGTTTACCGTGAGCACCGGTCTGCTGACCAGTGTTTGTGCTGTGGCTTCACTGCTATCTGTGCGTCGACTTTTTTGATTATGATGATCCAGAAGTCTTTTACAGCGTTCCTGCGTCTTTCGAGCCCGCTATCTAAAACCGTTCTGCTGACTGAGTACCCTTGTCAGATCTTAATTTGGGGGAAAACCTTGATATATGTCGCCTTCTATTTTAGTCTGGGAAGATGTTCGTTCTATCTTGGCATTTATACTGTTCGAACCCTCATGAGAATTTCAAAAAGTGTATTCAAACTCCTTGTTGGCTACGCTCAACGCCCGTAAGGGCATCAGGTGAGTGTTTCGTATCTTGACACCTGGACGTGTTAGACTGATGTTTTTTCCTGCTGTTTCAAGAGGTCTGAATGTCGAAGAGGGTGACAACGTCTCTGTCTCCTTGCAGACGTTTTCCAACAAACTTCGACTCCGACCTATGAGGAACATGACGATGGCGCCTAATGTAAGCGACGTCCTATCTCTGTCTTCTAATTTTTGGTTGATGTATGATCTTTTCCATTCAAGCCAACGAATATCTCTATCAAAGTTGATACTACTCAAGAACTAGTCCGAGACAAAGCGACAAAGGAAAGAGATCTTGAGGTTTGTTGACTACTTCATTGTTTGAAATTATTTATTCACAACAAACGTAGTTTGACATCACTGACGTTGGACAATCGGAAGACACACAATCTGAGGTTGTATGACAGTACAACGTCGATATCGAACATACTACAAAATTCCAATCTTGACTCCCCTCCCGCGTTGTACATACACGTTGTAGAATATGGGCTCAAGAGTATCTTTGATTGAGTCCGTATGTTTATCATTTACGGCGAAGAACATTTATGTGCACTTGTACCATTGCCTCTCCTCGAAAACGTCAGACAAGAAAGTGGATGTCCATTTGTTACTGGGCAAGTCAATATTTGCTAGACCAGACTTGACTTCTCTTCACAACAAGGCCAACTTCAAACCACTCCAGGCTCCTGAGAACTTAGTACCTGTTATGTAGTTTAAGCGCCAGAATGCCGGATCAATGGCATCATTTGGAGCGCCAGCCTCGAGGTCAACCTCGTGTAATTTTTGCAAATCACTTCCATTGAAGTGTTTCCTAATTCAGCTGAGTTCGCTTTTGGACTCGCGAAGAACAGTACTCATGCAACATATCTTGAAACGACCACGTTGGCTCGCCCTAGCTCTCTTCTTATCTGTCATTCGTTGACGTCCGTCCCCTGCCTATTGGAACTGAAGCTTGAAGCATGAAGGCCCCTGCTCGTGTCTTATCGGCTGCATTGAGCAGTTTGGCATTTTGGATCGTTGGTGGACCGAATTGGATGGACGTAGGAGGTGCCTACCTGAATCTGAATAGATAATGAGCTTGTTCCGCTGGACTAGAAGCTGTTCCGGATCTTGTGAGTTGGAAACCGATGGTTTTTTCTAGTTTCCTTGGTCCCTCTAACTACGCAACTAGTTGCCCTAGTTGCCTAGAGAAGCCTAGGTTTCAATGAGTATTATACTTGACGATTATTACGCGCCTCTGTCGGCAATCGGGAAGGCTAAAGGCTTCCATCTGTGAAAGTGTCATCGACAATGTATATCAAGGTTCATTAATGCGTTTTTTCGATTGGCTTGGGTTAGTGTTCGATTGTTCGAAAAGAACTCCGAACTCGGACCAATCGATATATGCCTGTTCATTTAATATTGACCATCCTGGACTTCCCTTTCTTTCGTTCCTTCTCATTTTATAGCAAAAAAGACTTGTATAAAGCCTGACCGGCCTGAACGTTTTTAGCCAACTCTTGGCCTATATCAATCTCATAGTCACATTGTGACTTCCCTTCACGTTCCTTCACTGTTTCTGTCTTTATAACCTCCAGGACGCTGTCTGTTGTGAAAGCAGATGGCTCTCAACGTTCTTGCCGTGCTCGATCTCTGCTTCGTTGTCGCCGGCGTCATCATTTTACGACGCATTTTTGGTCCCAAGTCGTTGCCGCTTCCACCTGGTCCCAAGGGCCTGCCACTTATTGGCAACATTCTTGATATGCCTACCGAAAAAGAGTGGGAGACCTTCGCTCATTGGGGCGATGTTTTTGGTCAGCCCCTTCTTTCAGTCATCCTTCCATCGTAATGACTGGGTTTATTTTCTCTTTTGATATACAGGAGATATTTGTTCGGTAACAGGTGAGCTTGAGTTCGTTCTTGGCCCTCTCAAATTTAACCTGCATGCAGTTCTCGGACAGCCTCTCATCATTCTTAGTTCCGCAAAAGTCGCTGTTGATTTATTGGACAAACGCTCTTCAATCTACTCCGATAGACCCGTGCTCCAAATGGGTGGCGAGCTCGTTGGCTGGAAGAACACTCTCGTGCTCCTGCAGTACGGGGATCGATTCAAGCGATTCCGAAAGTTGTTCCACAATCTGATTGGGTCACATGCGACAATGCGACAGTATTTTCCTGCACAGGAGCTGGAGGCGAAGAAGTTCTTAAGAAAGGTGCTCGCGGAACCGGATGAGTTGCAAGCACATGTAAGGAGGTAAGTCTTCCGAATCTCAGCTGGTGCCTCATTCTCCGTTTCCGAGGGGGGGGGGAGTATTTATTTCAAAATTTTCACCTAGGTTAGCCGGTGCTGTGGTCCTCCGTATTTCGCATGGATACGAAGTGCAAGAACACAAAGATGATCCATTTGTGACGCTGGCCAATACTGCTACTGAACAGTTCTCGCTTGCAACATCAACTGGGCAATTCATGGTTGATTGTATTCCTGCTCGTAAGCATCATTCACTTGACTTCTTTCCTATTTACCTGACGGTTACCACCTGTAGTTCGACATGTACCCGACTGGGTACCTGGAGCGGATTTCAAGCGGAAAGCTAAACAATGGGCCGCCACCCTCATAGAACTTGTCGAACAACCTCACAACTTCGTTAAGCAGCAGATGGTGAGCTCTTCCCCCCGAATCCAAGGCTCACAAACCTGCGTCATGTGGATTCTCGTCGGGTATATTTACATACCACATGCTTCATAGCTTGCTGGGACGGCGAGTATCTCCTTTACCAGCTCGATGCTGGAAAGTAAGCAGCTTACCGAGGAGGAAGAATTCGATCTTAAATGGTCCGCGGCTTCGTTGTATAGCGGTGAGTAGAACCCTCTCGTACCTTATACTTTAATAACCCTTGTCTCTCAGGAGCTGCTGACACAACGGTGCGTATTTCAATTTTCCTCATGGTTTCGAATTTCAGTCTGACAAATCCTATGAACTAACGCATGCCTTACATAGGTCAGCGCAATTTATGCCTTTTTCCTCGCAATGACGCTGTAAGTAAGTTTTCGGCTTGTGTAAAATCAATTAGCTAATCGTTCGTTACAGGTACCCGGAAGTCGCGCGTAGAGCACAGGCCGAAATCGATGCAGTGGTTGGGAATGACAGGTTGCCTACGTTTGCGGATCGCGAACACCTTCCGTATGTGGACGCAGTCGTAAAAGAAGTTTTCAGATGGAATGTCGTTACTCCCTTGGGTATGTTTTTGATCTCAGGCATTGATAGGAAGTGTGAAGCGAGACGAGTGACCAATACTGATTCGGATGGAACAGCGGTCCCTCATCGTGCAACACAAGACGACTTCTACGATGGATATTTTATTCCGAAAGGGTCTTTACTTATACCAAATATTTGGTATGTTATGCATGATCCCACATGTCTTACACAATATGCTCATATCACTGCTCCAGGAAACTCACGCACGATTCGCGTGTATACCATGATCCGTTCGAGTTCAAGCCCGAGCGGTTTCTTGCTGATCTTCTTGCAACAGAAGGGCTGGGGAGAAAGGTGGAACCTGATCCTCGAGAAACGTGTTTCGGGTTTGGAAGGCGGTATGTCACTTGAGTACATCACCTGGTTTTTGATGATTATTGAATTCTACTTGGCTACAGCATTTGCCCGGGTGAGCCTTATTACTTTCCACTCCAAGATTCACCTGATTTAACCATGCCCTATTTACATACAGGCATGCACTTTGCTGATACCACCGTGTTTGCTTGCTGCGTCACATCTCTAGCCATATTAGACATTGACAAGTGCAACGAGAACGGTGTTGTGATCGAACCGGTGAATGATCAAACGAGTGGGACGATTAGGTATGTTTGCATATTCAAACTCCTCTTTCCAGGTACTAGTATGCACGGAATGACTCACGATCCACCAGTCATCCAAAATCTTTCAAGTGCAGCATCAAGCCTCGTTCACCAAAAGCAGTGGCACTTGTTCAATCCTCCGACGAACAATGATAGATTTTGAGCATATATTACTGTATCTAAATCATTATCTACTGGCGATCCCATTAGATGCGCATAGTATATCTCAATCGTCGGTTCGCGCACATATAAATATTTTGTCTGCGCTTTGATCATCACCGCAGTGTGCAGCTCTCATTTATTCTTTGCAACTTTTTTGTAAACCAGACTGTAGACTATTGCTTGTTAAATAATACTCATGTGCGAGTAGTCCCAACCTTCATTTCTTTCCACAGGTTTCGGAGCGAGAACGCAGCCATTACATACTTATAACAACTCGCCAACAAACAGGGAGAAGTAAAACATCTTGGAACTAGGGTGATGCATTAGAATCAACGGGGACTGTACATCGTGTATGTACAGATATGGGAATGTATATATATGTTTTTCTTGAGGGCTTATGCACATTGGGAGAAGGCCGAAGGCCTTCGGGTCCCAGCGGCAATGAGATTCTGAGGAAGAGGTATGCAC
>MU795569.1:0-17252 GCA_027886305.1 Lentinula aff. lateritia
CAAAGCTTTGTGGAACCTTTGACAATGCTACCCCTTGCTATTAAATAAATTTGATAGCAGTGAACTCGCATATTGTGTATTAGATTGGTTGGTTGTAGTGCCCATTTGATTCCTTCTTTTCTCTTTCACACAAAAACGAGGCAAGCTCGTTATCGGCGGCTCGGGGCAAAGTGCCAGACTATCTAATAGAGGCTGTATGTTTAGTACCGTCAGGGTAAGGAATTAGACAATCAAACTAGACTAGGTCAAAAGGGAATGTGTAGCAAGAAAGAACCATAACATAAAAATTACAATAAGTCCCAGATCTTTGGAAAGCTGACACCGGCGGAAAGCGCCGAGCATGGTCTTGACAGACTTATGGCATGGTGGCAGTGTTGTTGATTAACTTCACTACTGTCCCATTATATTGCACTTAGATACCAACTAGTCCTTTCTTGCCAAAGGCGTGGATTGTTGGTATACATGATCTTAACAAGATTGCTAGCACTTTCCTGTCAGCCAGAGCCCATATTACTCTTTCTGGAGATGTTCTTGCTTTGAACATTGTCTGGGTTGTTTCAGGTGCTGTTACTGCCAGGCCCAGCTCTCATATCATATCAAGGGCATAATCCTAGGGCAGATGGCCATCACTCTTGAAACAGGAACTACTATGAATTTTGGCCTAAACCTTTGTTGTGCTGCAGGAAGTAAGTAATTATTATTATGATTGTTAAAGTTCAAACCCCAAACTCATGCTTCCCTGTGCCATGGTTGTTGGGTAGACATGTGTTTCTTTCAATTAATTCATATTGGTTGTGATATATGTGCTCTTGTCATGTAGTTCTTGGTTCTCACTGGTCAAATATTAGTCCTACTGTCATGCCTTGCCCACAACCAGGCCATACTCTGATATTGACTACCTGTTCCTACATCCCCTGTCTCACGATCTGTACCTTCCCCTATCACTCCGGAGCACAGCTGGGACCTCCACACTTCATCAGGACCTCCATCAACATGCCTACATTTGACGGACACATGAATTGAGATCCTACAACAAACCCAACTGTCAGAGTTTCCAATGTTCTCTTGTTCACTTTCTGTACCTATTTAAGTAGTCTCGCAACATCCCCAAGTGCCAGCTTGGTATATTTTGATCACACACCCTTTACATAGGTCCAGTCACTGTCTCTTTGTACCTGCTACCTATACGGATTTTCCTTTACTCTTTGTTTCTTTACTCTCAATCTCTCAATCTCTGTCTCTTGTATCCACAATTGCCCATGCGATTCAATATACACTTCAACTGCACATTTAAGCATCCCCAGTGAGTAACCAACCTCCCTCAAACAGCTCTAAAGCTCCCCAAATGTCTACCATTTGGTGAGCCAACCTCCCCAACATCTCCTTAAGCTCCCTACTTGCTCCACAAGTCCTGGGGCCTTAATTCTAAGTAACGTCAAAGCTCTCCATGACACCTACCCATGTATTGCTTCTCCGTTACCACCTCCACCACCCGAGAACACCAATCACTAACCTCTCTCATCCTGGGACCTACTTCCCGGGCTCACACTCCCATTAGGAGATCCCACTCCTATAGCCCATGTCTTCTACTAGCTTTAACGGTCCTATGTTGACGTTCATGGCTCTCCCAACTCATAATACACAACTCTTTCTATGTTCTCAGTTCCCGAGTTTGTCAACTCCCGCCAGTTATTGTCCTAGGGACCCCCCTGGACCTCACAGGAACCTCCTCAAGGGTCACACCTTACATTCCCATACTACTACTAGGTTATTCCAGTCCTTGGTCATGGTTCCCATAGCTCCCTTTGAGCTCCAGCTTGCTCCTAGCATGCTACAATGTAGACTACTTATACCAACTCCACCCCTAAGACCAATTCTGGCCCGGCTGCCCAGGTCTTACACCTACAGCCTGAGTGGTGTTTGTTCTTTCAACTGCACTCAGTGTTCAGAAAGGGACTTCAAGTTCCAAGTTTTGCTTACTCTTGCTGCAAGTATCTCAGTCATTGATGCAAGTGTAGGTGTTGGTGAATGCTTGACAGCAAAATCTGCCGTGGGATTTTTGCCACGTTCCCGTTCCCGTTCGTTGCCCTCGTGATCCTCGTCTCATAGCTTGCTCAGTTTAGTTGTTGTACCATGCAACAGAAGTCCCGCCCCACGTCTCGTCGTCTGATCCAAGAATAAAATTATTCGAGGCTGAAGTTTCGAATGCTCTTTTCGATTATACGCCATCATTGCAAACTCAAGGCGCGAAATGTTGTCAATGCCTCCATAATACACTGACTACCAACAAATGGTCCACATAACCTCTAGACCTCCTTCCGAATCCAGGTTCACATTCAGCCTAGTACATACATCACATCTTTGCTTGCACCCGCAACATCTCCAAACCCTCTTCTACATCTTTCAATGCACAATCTTGCCACCAGCTATCCCAATTCTCTCTCAGCGCGCAACCCAAAGCGACAATTTGCCCCGCATCCAACTCCTGTCCTTCATTACGTATATCATCGAACTCTGGCATATCCAACTCATTGTAATAACCCTGCTTCCTGGAGTTCTTTTGTAAGTGGTTTGCAAATGGCCGGCGCAATTTATCGTAGATCTTGATGATATGAAGCAAGGATTGAGGATCGGGATAGCTTGGTTGGACCACTTTTGAGAAGAGATAACCTAAGACGAATCCGTCCTGTAATGGCTCGAATCAAGGATTCCAAGGTCCAGCCACTATGAGGTGACACTTACTTCTATGGCCTGTCCTGCACCCGCACCTGTGAAGATCAATGGGCTCAGACAATGCACAGGAAAACAGGGAAAATTCCAACCCAAGTGTGGAGTCATTGCATGAGCTGCGTCTCCAAGAAGAAGTATCCGACGAGTGGTGTACGTCTTCAATGGATGAAGATCTTGAATCGGCCAACAAGAAGGATTTTCGATAGTCTACGTATACACCAACATTTTAGTATTGCAAGCAAAGAATCGACACGGTCGCTTACGCTCAGTAATTGGATCGCCTCAGGCTCCCATCCAGAGAATGCGTCGAGCATTTCTTCTGTGGTTGTTCGCCGACTCCCATGGAAGGCCGGAGGTACCTTCCCTTCGCCTTCTGGCTGGGAAATAAACGCAGCGATATTTATGAGCTTCCCTCCATTGATAGGATACACGACTATATGCTATAAAAGAATTTTCTGTTACTGATATTGATGTCAGAAATATTAACTGGATAACCCACTTTTGATTTTCCATTGTACTATCGCAAGGAATCATTCTCGATACATATATATTGGTAGACCAGGCTTGCTTACCATTACCGCATTGACCAGTGCTCTGTGATTTGGGAAAAGTCGCTCAAATCTTTCTCTCGTCACAAGTCCACGAAACGCTCTCGAGCCTGTGAAGATCAATTGCCCCCCGAGGCCTGTTGTATCTGATAGCGATACAACATATTTCCGAACCACAGACTTGATGCCATCTGCTCCGATAGCCATATCGCAAGACGTGCTGTACCCGTTTTCAAAAAATAGCTTCACAGAGTCATTAGTCTCTTCGCAGCGTTCAAGACGATGCGATAGATGGATCTTGCAATTACATGAAGAAGACGCGGAAGAAGAATCGGATATAATTTGTCGAAGAAGTGCACTTTGGAGATTTGAACGATGAAAGCAGAACCCCCCATCTACATTTAAAAACGAGGTTATTACTGATGAGAATTGCAAAATAGATAGGGCGAACCTCTAGTGAAGATTTTACGAAACGTAAATCCCTTTTTTCTATCGCTCAGCCGCATCTCAAACGCCACTTCTATGAGGGTCTTGTTAGTAGCAAGTTTGATCCAGGCCATACACAGTCAAACGAGGATATGGAATGAAGCGAATGATACCAACTTTGAACATTGGACGGCGGCTCTCTGAGGAGCACAGAAAGATCTTTTTCGAGACCCAACGATTTGAGAATTTCCCAGGTTCGTGGCCAGACTGTCACCCCTGCCCCGATCTCTGTGATTTGTGCCGCTTGCTCATACACATTTATCTCGATATTTGTATAGTCCTTGAGCGCAACAGCACACGCTAGTCCGCCAATGCCTCCTCCACTAATAGCAGTCATTCATGATTTACGAAAAGAGATTTCAACAATACTTACACAATCGCGATTCGAAATTTGGTTGGCTTCGTGGACCCAGTCATGAAGATTGAATACTATCAGAGGGCTAGTGGAAAATTGGAAGGTAGGGAAGTGGGCTTTATAGGAATCCGGATTATATACGCCAAGTCGCCACATGCTAGCACATGCCTTCAGGATCGTACCGTAAACAGCAGTCTTACACTCAGCCCGCTTCTAAGTCGTGGCAGTGGACAGAAAGCAATACAGAACATCCACCACAGTGGCCGCTATGGAAAATGAGGCGATCAAAAACCTCAGAGTGTCTTGAGAAAGGAAGTTTCATTTCGATGAGTGGAATCACCAAATCTTCGAAAGGATGCGCCATATCGCCTTGGACGGTGTATTCAGTAGAAAAAAATTCGAGTTGAAAAGAGAGGTACGACTTTATCGCACCTAGCGTCCAAAATCTGGACCAAGCTTTCACGCGTTCAGGGTATGACGTTCAATCGGTATTCTGGCCTTCTGGCGTTGTTGCAAAAAACAGCGTAAATGCAATGTCATTGTAAATAGTTTCTACAATTTGCCTCTATAAATTGTATTCTAAGATGTCAGGATCCAGCAAGTGCAACAGAGGAAAAGAAAATGGACAAGAAAATAGTATTACAATTGTGCATGCATGATAATCAATCCAAACAGATCGTGTAAAAATCGTCAAGATGAGGTAGCATACGATGGGGGTGCTGAGATCAACAATTAGTAAACATTTCTCTGGAGAAATGCAGAATTCCACGAACCAGGTGAACGGGTTGCATTTTGTAGCACCGAGATCAGCGAATTTCTTTCCTCGTCCGAAAGATTGTCGGCGAGGCGAGCAAATCCATTCATCGCCGCCTTCCTATCTTCCTTCGTCAATTCTACCATCCGGCGCATTAGATAGTCTGCTCTCAGTTGCGATACTGTTTGTGACAGATCTAGTTTTTCCAATGTTCCGGACACTTCGCGGTCATTCATATCAGCATCAATGGACGCCAAAGAGTCCAGCAAATGAGAACGGTACTCGGTGGTCGAACCGGGGCTGGCCTCAGCTAATTCTGCGAGAGCCGCAGAACGCGCAACACGAGCACGAACAGCCCAGTAGAACTTCCTTCGAGCATCTTTCCAAATGGCAGGCTTTGCACATCCCTTTGCCTCCATACGTCCCGTACGGCTACACTCAAAGCATCGTAAGTGATATTCTACACCAAGATTATGAGACTTACTCATGAAGGTCTGCGTAGAGAAGAGCAATCTGCTTATAAGTGGGCTGTAAAATAGCTTCGCGTCTCTCCAAGGCAGCGGTAGCCGCCGAGCGTGATTCTGCTGTTTTTGTGGCATCTTTACTTTCGCGCTTCAGCGAAGCATATTCAGCATCCAGACGTTCCATCAAAGCTGTGATCTTGTTCTGACGGAACTTGATCTCAACGATTCCTTCTGGCTCAAGCACACCAGCACGAGCATCAACGTCGGCGTACATTTCCATCTGCTCCGAGTTGATGGAAGGATCCAGAACGACCCATGCACCACCACGGAGTTCACCGTTAGGGACAATGTAGACAAATATTGGCTGCTTGTAACTGGAAAGACCGTCGACGATCTTAGAACCTTGCTTGAGCACCTCGTCATACATATCTTGCTGCCCACCAGAGAAACCACGCCAATTTGCAAAGATGATAAGGGGTAAACCTTCACGATTAAAATCGAAGATCGCCTGGGCAGTCTTGTAAGCGGAGTTTGGATACCAGACCTGACCAGCCTCCATGATTCGCTGTTCAAATGAAGCAGGATTGGCAGGATCAGCAGGAACTATTCGCTCGATAGTGCGTGTCTCGACAGCAATGACACCCATGGGGATACCACCAAGCCGAGCCCGCCCAACTACAACTGTCTGTGCCCACCCGCTGAGTGTTTCTTGGAACGATCCTTTGTCAAAGAATCCACTCATCCATTCCGAAGTCGCCTCATCAGTCTTGCCTTCGATGAACCACCTCGGATCATATGCGCCTTTAGGAGGGGTGTACCCGATGTCACGATCCCAAGAGTCAGATGATTCGAGAACAGGCAGGGCACCGTCTTTAACCTCGGGAACATAGGATAACCACTTTAGAATGTGCGTAGCTCCTTCAAGGTCGCTGCTTGCCGTGAGATGCGAAACGCCGTTTTTGAACATGATTTGAGTTCCTCCAAGTTGGAGGTTGGAGGTATAAACTTCGCGACCGAGCACTTTGTTGAGAGCACCTGCGCCTGTCAAGATTATAGGCTGACCTTCGACCTGTACTGCACGCTCTCCAAGTCGTACAAGATATGCACCGATACCAACAGACCGTGCGGTGACGAGCGTGATGGTGAAGATATCATCGTAAGCCCTAGATGTTTCTCCGGCAATAAGACCGGATCCCTTCAGAGATTCAACTCCAAGACCATCCTGCAGACCAATGATATCAGTGATCTTATGGCGTAGCTCTCCTGCCACCTCAATATCGACAGTTTTGATGGAATCATGGCCTTGCTCCTCTAACTTCAAGTAATTCTCGTGCGTCAAATATAGGTAATGGACTCCCTTCTCAGGATGCCCTTCCTCGTTCCAAGCAGCCGAGAATAAGGGTATGAGCTCTTCAGCCAAACCGATACGAGCTCCAGAATTTGCCGACAGGTAGATTCGAGGAATGCCTAACTCCCTCGCATACTGAGTGACAAGATAGAAGAATTGGTCTTCTATGGGACCGAACGATCCAATTTTGTAGGTGATGTCGTTTGCTACGACGACAACTCTGCGACCTTGAGGGAATTCTGGCGTACGCATAGTGAATACCCAGCCTATCATTCCGAAAGTGTTGTTGCCTGGAGCTCTATCGACTTCGGCGAGTTGATCATGCTCATCGAGCACCAACTCCTTCGACTCAAGCAAGACTCTGGGCTTTACAAGGGTCGGGCTTGTAGCGCGAGCACTGTCCCAAAGGTTCTGCAACGCCTTCGAGAACAGGTCTGGGAAATCGTAGACATATGTGGTACCGATGAGGTGCGCCTGGTACCGCTTGGGCTGCAGCGATTCCTTCGTGGAATATGTTTGGTGAACAGGTTGGAGATGAAGCGGACCTTTCTCCCCTATCGACTTCAGAATCGTGGTTCCTTTGTCAGTGGTTATTTCTTGATACCCATGATAATTGACAATGAAACCGGAAACGTTTTCAATCACACAACGGATGGGTGTGACATTCCCCTCATCATCCTCCAATGCGATTCGGATTTCGGAGCCAGTGACATGTAAGCGCCACAAACGTTTGCCGTGTCGTTCAATGAAGCCTGAGATAGCAGCGAGAACGTCCTCGTAGGTGACAGCGAGATTGTAGATGAAATTAAGGAAGATATGATTACAATCGGTGTTTCTTTGTTCAGCCGTGACCAACTCGAGGGCATCCAAGACGGTCGTGACCAAGCGATCGGTTTCAGAGATGAGGTACTCTGCGGTACTCATACTTCCCCGAAGCCTACCAGGCCGAACTAAAGCACGGACAAAGAATCTGTTGTCCAGTTGGTTTTCTCGAGCAACGGCATGGTAGATGTGAATCTGCTTGCTTTCAACGAAAACAGGCTTAAGTTTGTAGTTGGATAGACGACTGAGTTCAAGCTGGAATGCCAGGGCCGGTTCGATGTTACGGATAGACTGCTCTTCAGTCCAAACACGATCTACTTCTCGAAGAGTGAGGTACACGGGATACTGACTGGGACGGCAAAGCATGATGGAAACACGACCCACGCCACGCTCGCGAAGAGTCGAAGATTGCTCGTTGACGAAGGCAGTAAGCTTCTCAAACCATGCATCTTCAGGCATGTCATCCTCTTCTCTGAAAAGACGCAACGCGACGTTGAGAACGTTGGGAGTGGACTGAGGATTTCCATATCGTGAATTGTACTCGATTGCATCAAAGAGAGGCAATGCGGAGGCAACTTTACTGAAGCCCTTTGCCAATGCAAGGAAATTCGGGAATGATGAGATGGCACCAACACGAATTGGTTGGGATTGGTGTCGGCTGATGAGATAGGTCAGATCACTGACAGACGCCGACCTTTTACTTTCACTGAGAGGTAGTCAGTAGGAGTTCAAGTAAGAGACGATAAATGACTTGCCCCGATAAAGATATACGAGGCGTTGAAGGAGGAGAGTGAGACTGGCCAAGATTGAAGCGCCAAGTAACAATACTTGGAGAATCACCGTCATCGAGCTCATCTCCTTCCTCGTAGTCAATGGAGAGTAAAGTGTAAGCCTTATAAGCACGACGAATATAAACCTCGAAAGCGGCTTTCGTTGTCTTTTAGTATAATTACATCGAGATAATCTAAACCACTCACCAAGAGGGACCATATGGTCTTCATGCTCGAAGAAGGCAGAAAGTACATCGAACACAGTATAACGAGAATCACTGAGTTCGCGCAATACTTCGGCAGACGGGGTATGAACGGTGTTCACCTGCTCGCCATAATACTGGCTGCTGACCGAACTCTTCAACACGGTCTCCATTTGACCAAGTCGTTCTTCGTACGAGGGCATTTGGCCCATGATGAGCACCTCTCGAGCTTTCAGAGATACGGAAGTTGACGATCTGAAGATCATACAGAAGTTCAACAAAAGACTGGGCAGGGGAAAACATGCGACCTACTTGGCTTCCAAGGAAGCGAGGTCCTGCAATACCTTGTACAAAGGACTTTCCGCATTCGAAACGCTGATACCTTTAGTCTTGATGTGATTAAGTATCGTCAGCACCAGCTTCGCTTTGCTCGAGACTTTGATGTGACTCAGGACAAGGCTGATGACTTTGTCCAGATCATCTTTGTTTTGTTCACGGAGCGTAAGAATTCGTGCTTCAATACTTCCGCCAAACATTCTTTCCGTAGCCTCGTATTTCTCAAGCAAGTTAGACCAAACTTTGATTTCATGGCCCTTCAAACCACCAGTAAATCTATCCAAGACGTCGTAGATCGCACCCAATTGCGTACGGAACATAGGTCGATCTTGTGGGAGGACGCTACTCTCGACAAAATTCTCGAGCACCTTTTTGATTCGAGCAGCGGGGAATTCGCCTTTGGCTTTGGCAGTTTCGAGAGCAGCGTGAATGCTATCATCAAGCTTGGCAGGAATACGTCCAGAAAGTGAAGAAAGGATAGCAGTGAGTTCGGAGTGAGGAAGTTCTGGATCATGAAGGATGTCGATGAGGTCTTTTACCGTAGACGCCATGATGGCCTGGTTGTCGAAGCCATCTAGAATGTCGTTCAAAACCCCAAGGCAACGGATGAACCGTTGGTGAGGCTTGCTACCGGTAACAGCTGGAGTACCCATCACAGGGAGTAGACCTTCGAAAGGTTTAGCATGCTTGACGCGACCAGGGTCATCCAAGGTCAGAATACCGAGGATGTCACCAGGTTCGAGGCTAACTCCGGGCTGTTTGATGAGTTGCACAATACCATCTTCGGACGCGACCAGAGGCATGTACATTTTCATGACCTTTATAATTGTTAAAATACAATCCGATGAGCGAGATAATATTGAAACGGCATACCTCTATCTCAGCATATTGTTCTCCTGCGTTGATATGCTCCCCACTGTCGACGAAGAATCGGATGAGCTTTCCTGGACTTGGACTCCTCAATTGAGTGGGGTCGTTTTCCTGTTCAATCAAACAAGTTTTGGCATCCACCATCAAACGAAGCGCGCCAACTTCTTCTCGCCAGTAAATAGAGTGACTCCTTCCGTCTAATAGGACCAGAAGACCACCATCGGCCAAAGGACGGGCACCAACCATGGTGCTGCCTCCATTGAGATAGAGAGTCCAGGCCGTGGAAGAGGATCTCGCAGCAGTAAACGAGTACCTAACGTTCTCGTAGATGAAATCGATAGCAAAGACGGTTTTCAAGACGTCGCGAGCTGGGACTTGGCCCTTGTCCAAGATGCGCTTGTAGTCCGTCCAACAGGCTTCCGAAGCAAGATATGCTTTGGTAACGGCACCACAAATCACAGCGAGAGTGGCATCAGGACGTTCGGCGGTAAGCTTGTCGCTGATGAGGGAATCCAACCATCCGGTAGTGATAGTGTTGTCCTTGAAGTCATCGAGTTCGAGGAGCTTAATGAGATACTCGACAGTGGTTCTAAAATCGCCACGAATACTAAGTTCTTTGAGGGCGATGATCATATTTTTACGACTCTCGCCTCGATCTTCGCCATATGCAAAGATATGTCCAAACTGAGAGTCAGCAAACTCGTGAAGACCACCTGCGGAACTGACGGAAAAATAGCCCCAAACATTCGTACTGGAGCGGAAGTTCAGCTCCTGGAGGGAACCGGAAGAAGGCTTGAAACCGGCGTCAGGATTTTCGGCAGTGATACGGACTGCAACGACGTGTCCTTTAGGTCGTGGTTTGCGCTGAAGCTGGTTCGCATCAGGCTTGATCATGTCAAAGTCGATTTCTGATGCGGCATTCGGAGCTACACCATACAGTTGGCGAATGTGTCGGATGCGGTGGAGGGGTATACCCATAGCTACCTGGAGCTGGGCAGCAGGCAAATTGACTCCGGACACCATTTCAGTAGTAGGATGTTCCACTTGAAGACGTGGGTTGAGTTCCAGAAAATGGAAAGAGTCATCAGCATGACTGTAAAGATCTTAAAACAGGTGAACTTAGAGAAAAGGGCAATAACGTAGGCGGGACGTACATTCGACAGTTCCAGCACTGACATACCCAACAAGTTTTGCTAGTCGTACCGCGGCCCGCTCCATTTTCTCAAAGGTATTCTGCTTCGCAATGGTAACGGGGGCTTCTTCAATAATTTTCTGATGACGACGCTGAACAGAACAATCACGTCCAAACAGAGATATAGCATTTCCGTATTGATCAGCAAGAAGCTGAACTTCAAGATGACGAGCAGCTCCAGCAAGCTTCATAATGAAAATGGGAGAGCCTATAACGGAACAGGATGAGCATCAGAATTGCCAAGACTGCACATTTTCCTACCGGGAATTTCTCCAGCTACGGCGTGGTACGCGTTCTTGAAAGCCTCAGGTTGCTCGACTTTTCTGATACCCTTTCCTCCACCTCCTTCACTAGCCTTGATCATGACCGGCCATCCGATCTCTTCTGCTTTCACCAAGCCTTCTTCGACAGAGGTGACACAGGCATCTTGGTAGGCCTTATCAGGCACTACTACGTATCCAGCCTCCGAAAGGGCAGTATCAGTAATGCCAGTTCCAGACCATGGCATCGTTGGAACGTTAGCGCTTTGTGCAACGATGGTACTAGAGATCTTATCACCAAGACTCCTCATTGCACTTCCAGGAGGACCGATGAAGACAATTTTGTTTTTACTGGCAGCCAGACTCTCCGGAAGACGGGGGTTTTCGGAGGCGTGTCCCCAACCAGCCCATACAGCATGGACGCCAGCACGTTCTGCAACATCAACGATAAGATCAACATTGGCATAGTTGTTGTTGTTTGACCCTCCAGGAACTTCGATATAACGATCAGCCATGCGGATGTATTCAGCATTAACCTTGAGATCTTCTGGGGTAGCCATGACTGTGAATTCTACCTGACGTTCACTACCAAAGGATTCGTAACTCCATTGTCGGATCGACCTGATTTCTTTCACGGCCGCAATACCTGCAGAATAACGAATTGAGCTCCTCGTTCGAAGACTAGGTAGCAGGACGTACCGTTGTTGGCAATGAGGACCTGAAGAAGTTATTGTCAGATACAAGACCTCTGTTGAATGGATTGAGACACACCTTGGTGATTACAGTATGGCCTCCATTTGCCTTGACAAAATCATAAACGCTGCTCGGCGATGCCTTATCTAAAGAGTTACCGCCTGTACGCACCCGACGCGTGTGAGTTATACTATAGCACGCTAATTGGGTTCAGAGGAACGTACCAATAAAGTACTGCACTCTGGAATGGTCGTAGGCCGACATGGCAGAAAGTGAAGAGCAGATGAAGAGACGTAGTTTTCTTTTTGGGGACTGGATCCTTTCCCCAAAATTCGAGACGCAGGGTGGTCCAGGGTGCGCTATTGCAATTAGATAAGCAGTCAATGTCAATGGCCTTCATCATCGAAATCTGCGGCGTGAGTTTATCCAGGTCTTAAGTTCTATGGTAATATTTTCGTCTATCTTTACCGCTGCTGCAAACATTATGCAGGCAGTGTGTGTGGAGGTGTGCGGCTGTGTGCACAATAATTTGCATCAGAGAACTAGGCCTAGACCTTACGTTCTGGGCCTTCTAGAAATCTTGATATTAACGATTAGCTACTATCTCTATGTGTATTTTACTGTAGAGTTCAGGGAGAAGATGAATAGTCAATAAGTATGTCAACACTTTCGCTCGCAACCCGGGAGCGTTCATCCCTTGGAAGGTACTCCATTCCTGATAGCCAGCCAAGACGGCCGGGATGAAATGTCCGCCCACCACCTGCCACAAGCAGTAAGATCACGTAAAATGGGGGTTCATCGCTCCTCACCGAGATACATTCGGCCCCTTGGTTAAGAGCACATCAATCCCAACGTCGCATAACATTTCGCCGTATGGAAGATGATATAGATCTACGAGACTGATTTCCTGAGGATGGACGAAGAGTTAGCGACCGACCACTTATAATATCCAGATCTCACATTCCCAGCTAGGTACTTTCGACAACTAAGGATGGACTCATACCCCTCCATATTGTTTGAAAGTTCCTGCAAAGCAGATCCGCCAATGGCGTCACTGGGAAGAAAGCCTTGTTGCCTGACTCAACTTCAGCACGCGAACAATTATAGGCGAACAGGCGACACGTACCGCTTCATGATCGTTTCGTACAAGGCATTTTTCGCAAAAGGTTCGAAACTTTGGTTTTCCGCGTGTTTGGCTTGTCCAAATAGCTCTGTAGCCTGCGTATCACTAGAATCTGGAATCAACTTGGTCCCTCGTTCAGGATATCGCGTAGCGAGATATTGGCATATATTTCGACATCCATAGAGGATTATTCCATTGTCATCCTGTTGGTCGAACAATTCGTGAGTAGAAATAGAAAAACCATTTAAACATACAATACGCGGTTGAGCATCGCTATTAGTCGGGTGCAGGGGATGAAGCTCGTAGCCGATCTGTTTTTCGTGCAGCACGACCGCGATCCGAGCTGTTGAACAGCATCGAGAAGAACCATAGAGCTTCAACATAGAGCCGGAACATTGTTCTTGGAGAGGCAACTCGAAATTATCGAGTAAAAGGTTTTCACATTGGACCGGCGAAATCGTTCGGAAGTCGAAGAGCACGTCATTTAATTGTGCAAGTGAGGCTGAAGTTAGGGCATCGTGGATCATAGTTGATAGATTGAGGTCCAGTTCTGATGTGTACAAGGTCGATATAGGATCTGAACCAGAGTAGTAGGGAGATATTGGTGAAATCGGCGAGGAAGTGGACACAGACGGGGTTGTAGAACTCGATGATGCATTCCACTCGCCTGATGGGGACGATGTCGCCGAAACCGCATAATAGATGTCTCTAGAGAGTGAAGACCGACGTGGATTTACAAGACAGTTGTATCTAGAACCCGTTTAATCCTAAGCTGGTATCTCAAAAATTAGCGATGACCCTACCTGTTCTTCGCAGCAAGGCCAGTTCGTCCAGGAAAATATTGTTTCACCACTCTGGCCCACTTTCGACCAATGTCATTCACGACCTTGAGGAGAAGTTCATCCTGCGAAAATGAGTGTCAGTAATCCAACGTTTCCATCGAGACGAAACGTATATATATGTACCTCTTCCAACGTCCATCTGCTGCGATCAATAGCTGGATCCAGTGTATCCTTCCACCTTTTGGCACATTCTATCGGACCGCGCGATCAATTCATGCCGACCAAAGAAAGCACCTCTGAGAAACTCACGATCGCTGTTTCTTCCAGGAACCATCTGTGCGATCCTACACCACCTAAAATGACTATTTGAGCATTGCAGAAGGCAACGGACAAAATGCGTACCTGAGACCAAAAGCCTGCACACCAGCCCTCAATTGATCATCCTCTTCCTCGCTCCAAGCGCCCTTCGTAATTTTCACCTCAGCGCCAGCATGGGTACTTATCCAACGCTTTCGACAATCCTTGTTCGAGCGATTCGGAATATTTTTGGAGATAGTACACCAATTCAGAGGCTTATGTGACTTCAGGTCTTCTGTACGAATCGAAGTTAAATCAAGATACACTCGTCGAACAAGCGATACAATAGATAAAAACAACGCTCGACAAACCTCTTTTCACCGCTTCAATAAGCTGTTGGTCTTCTTCTAAGGTCCAGGCTCTACGCTGACGGGCTAGCATAGTGTTGAGATGATGTAAAAATGAAAGCAACGAGGGAGCCGGGAGAAAATTTGGTTTCACAGCAAGTCGGTTATGTAGACCAACATCCAGCCAGTCTTGTTACTGGTGGATATGCAATTCGACTGAGAGAACAAAAGCATCATTGTTGTGGTTGACAAAAGTAGTTATTATTCAAGAAAAGAAATCAAGACATGGTCGGGCACAAAGCAAAAGCATCTCTGCCGGCAAAGCGGCATTTTTGCGCGCATACATTACATGAGCACGCCGTATATGTAAGTCTTTACTTTATACATTGGTGCAATTGGTGCATATGTAGGCACTATTACAGGCGCACCTAAAGGATGAAGTTGGGATGAAATGACAAGACAGAAAGCGAAAAGGGGGTGGGTCAAGGTGCGCTAATCGCTTGGAATTTTACCAAATTTATTGTTAAGATTTTTCTTACGAGATCCAATCTACTTCACTCTGTGCAGTCTTCATCAGTTCGTAGAGACCATGCTGTTTCCCTAGGCCGTATGTGAGGTCCATGACTTTGAAAACGTCCGAGTCAATCTTCAGCTGGGTGTCGACACCGAAAATACATCAAACATAGTTCAAGACGCGGAATGAGTACGAAAGCGTACTCACAAGTGCGATAACATCTTCCAACAAATGAGCTTGCCCTACCGCCATCCCCATTCCAGGAAGCGCGTAATTTGCATTCACGATATGCACATGGAAGTGATCTACAAACGCAAAGATAAGCAATTTTACCAATGGTAAGACGAAACTGAAAACTAGATACAAACAATAACTAGGCTGATAATGGATCCACATTCGAATGCCTCCGCGACCAATACCCCATTTATCACCCACAATCCTGTATGCTTCTTGCCGAATCGAAGTAAGTAAGCTCAAGTGCACATCTCCGCGTAGATCACGTAGTGATCGTAGAGTTGGATCGCGTGCGATAGCGATGAGATACAAGCTGTCAGTTGTATGAAGGTCCCACTTCATGTCGGGAAGGATGATGTAGTCAGATGAAGAGTACAGAACTTTATCCTGCTCTGAGCGTCCAGCAAGAATTTCCGTCACCCTATCGAAGGTTGACTTCTTTGCATAGACAACCTTATCGAACCGACTTACCATCGTGTTCGTTCAGGAGGGAAACTGGCGATGTAGGGTTCTATAATTCGGCGATAAAGTTCTGGAGTTTCCTGGACAAGAACAGATTCCTGCTTCGTGTACTGCATGCAAGGATTGACCGTGAGCAGAAAAGATCTAGAGCACGCCGTTGCACGAACCTTTCTGACGTGGACATCGGTGGCAGGACATATCACATTGATCTTCACATCACCTTGAGGTTGTTTTATTTCTGAGGCTTGGGAAGATATCCAGGCAGCAAACCAGCTGTACTGTTCACTTAGACTACCGTCAAACCTTGAAATGAAAGACTTGTAACGACAACGCACAATGTCCGTCGATTCTATTAGCTCTGCCTTGTAGACCAGGTCATTGAGGAACGAAGCAACATGCTCAGAAGCAAAAGCATTCCTTTCGATCAGGATGATTGCTCGGAGACGACGGTTCTCGGTGTCAGTGGATGCATTCCATGTTGAAGGCAAAAAACCAAGCAAAGTCAATCGACAGCGATCAGGTTCTAGATAGATATCCAGATGAATGAGGCCATCTAGCGTTTGATGGACCTATGCATACCTTCGCTGATTATTTCTGAAAGTTCAAAGGATTGTAAGATCGACAAATCCGGCATGAGCAAGTGATGGTTGAGAAACAAGTTATTACTTACAACCCCGAGGCCTTGAACGTCACTTTCAACAAGATATATCAATTTGAATTACATGTCCATTTAGAAGAGTACGAGCCACTTTTCGTGTATGAGGCGACTCCTACTGAACTAATGGCGTGAATACTTATGTCAAATGCAAAGCAAAAAAACAACGAAATGCTACGGTGGAAATAGAGAAACAAAATTGCCAGCAGGGTAAGTAAACGGCAGTTCTTCATCAAAACCCTTCACTCAACGCAAACCCACAGTCTACAGAGGATATCCGTTTGGAATGTATGACGAGTGTTTATGACTTCCAGATGAGAATCGCAAGAGATCCAACGTAGAAATAGATGAAGTGTTTGGTTTCTGGAAGAGAGAAATACTCAGTCAAACAACGAGAAAAGAATAGAGACGGAAAAGGCTGGATGATCAGATGAACGAGAACCAAAGAGTGGCGAAGAATATTGATGTATACATAGATCGTCTGTAGACAGTGGCCAAGGAGGAGTCATGATCTGAAGCTTACCGTGGGTCACATAGCTCCCAAAGTTCTTTCCAACGACAACGTGCCATGTAGGACCATGTCTCCGGTCAAATTCCTTCTTGATCTGAGCAGCGATATCCTTCTCGATGTTGTACTTCTCCAGCGCCGCTGACGCGATGTCCACGCTCTCCTGCTGCATTTCCTCACTCATGTCCACGTTCTTGATTATTGCTTTGGGTACAGAAGCACCATCGGGAGCACCCTTCCCAGAGCCAGCATCTGTGGACGAAGAGGTGGGCGCGTCGAGTTTATCTGTCATCTTCGTCGAAAGAAGAAAGTCACTATGTCCAATACAAATCAGCCCAAACGGCTATTTAAGATGATAGAAGAAGATTACCTTGCGGAGACTGCAAGGACAGCGAAAGAGGGAGATTCCCGCTACCTTTAGGTAGAGGGTTTTAGTGAACCTGACGAATCGAAATTGAGCAAAATGGTCCGATGCTGTCAAAAACCACGTTATTGCTGT